>JAKTRO010000057.1:0-51348 GCA_030579755.1 Entelexis gropengiesseri | reverse complement strand
GACGGCGGCCCGGCCGTGCGCGCCGCAGCCGTCTCGGACGCGGGCCGCAGCCGCGCCGCCGCAGACTCGTCGGGCATGTCCCGCGAGAACGGGTTGTGCGGGTCGAACTCCTCGAGGCTGAAGTGCTTGTTGTCGATGTCGTCGTCGTCGATCTCCTCGATTACCGGCATGGTCAACTGGCTGGCGCTACGGCTTTTTGTTGGCGGTTCGCTGGTCTCGCGGCTGCAGACCCAGCAGCCGGTTTGGTTAGTCAGGCGGTGACAGCTTAAGCGGGCAGCCGGGTGTGATGGATAGGGCGAAGGAGAACGCCGCCAAAGCTTCACAGAAGGACCCATACTTTTTCGAAGCACTCTAACCCGCCTGAACTCGCCTGTGTGGCCGGCGGGCTCGGCCAATGCTTGGTCCGCCCGCCACCCCGCTGGGTTCAGGCCGGCTGGGGCCCGGGCCCGCGGTGCACACCGTGGGCAAAGGGTAGCCTTGCCGCACATAGTCTTTTTCTAGATTCTTCATATTCAACCTGCGCATGGGGATCGATAGGCTCGTGGTCTCCGGCGTCGCCGGTTCGGTGTCGCTCGCGTGCTGGATCATTGTGTTCACCCCGCAGATCTACGAGAACTGGCGCCGCAAATCGGCCGAGGGCCTCAGCCTCTCGTTTGTCGTGATCTGGCTGCTCGGCGACCTGTTCAACATCGTTGGCGCCGTTCTCCAGCGCGTGCTGCCCACCATGATTCTGCTGGCCGCATACTACACGCTCGCCGATATCGTGCTACTGTGGCAGTGCCTTGCCTACGGCACCGCGCCGGCCCCGACCGCCGACGCTGAGGCCGCGCCTACGGCCAGGCAGCCGCTGCTCGCAAATGGCGGCGACCGCCTGGCTGGTGACCGCCCGGACTCAAAAGCCCAGCTCTCGGCGCTCGCCAAGAACGCGCTGATTGTGGTTGTTGTGCTGCTGTGCGGCGTCGGCGGGTACTTCTTCCAGGACCACACGCCGGACCCGCACCCGGGCACCCAGCCAGTGAGCATTCTCGGCCAGGTGTTCGGCTGGATCTGCACCGCGCTGTACCTGGCGTCGCGGGTCCCGCAGCTGATGCTCAACTACGAGCGCAAGTCCACCGACGGCGTCGCCGTGCTGTTCTTTGTGTTCACGCTGCTCGGCAACGTCACCTACTGTGTGTCGATCTTTGCCGCAGACTCGTCGCCCCACGCCATCCTCATCAACGCAAGCTGGATCCTCGGTGCGGCTGGCTCCCTGCTCCTCGACGTGGCTGTGCTTGCCCAGTTCTGGTACTATCGCAAGTAGTTGCGACTGCCAACGCTTCCCCGCCTAACGCTCTGCCACTTAACCCTCCACTGCTCAGCGCTCCGCTACTCGATCTGCGGGGTCGTACCACTGGAAGGTTTCGGCCTCTCGCGTGGGCTGGTGTGAGTTGGTGGGCGTCAGTGGAGAAACAATCCGGGGTGGTGCCAGCCGTGTAGCATTAGAGAAGCCAGCTGGCGGGTTGCATTAGAGCGGTTTGCGCACCGTTCTACGTATATATTTATATATGTAATTATTTATCACGGCTAATCGTCTTAGTTCTTGGTTGAGAAGAACCGCAACTCGGGCCGCTTCAGTACGAGCCCTTGATCGGTTTCTAGTCTTTTAAGCACTTCTGGTCAAGCATGTATAGCAATATCGCTCGCTTAGCTCGACGCGAAACCGTCGACCTGGCGAATCCGCGTCCGCACTTCCCGTATCGCGGGCCCAACTTTTCAGCGGTTCGCGCCGCCGCTTCTCAACAGGCTCGCACTGTGGCTGCCCCAGATGACCGACTCAGAGGCGCCTGGGGACGCCGAGGACCTCCCGCCCATCTCATACATGGACTATCGTGAGTTCCGCCGCCTCATCCGCATGCTGGACATCCAGCAGCACCTCAACCTGTCCGCGCATCTGTACAGCGCGCACCTCATCTCGCGCCTCACCGACGGCCGCCTGCCCCACCGCGAATGGACCGCGTGGCCGCTCAAGGACGCGCCGGTGCCCCCCCAGATCTTCGATGACTTCCCCAGCGACAGGCTGGGCCTCGTGCCCCGGCTCGCCGTCGAGCGCGTGCGCGATCGCGCCACCGAGACGTTTCCGCTGCCGCCAGACCCCGAGACCGATGCCCCAGAGGTCCTGCTCCGCGCCTGCGAGGAGGTCCTGCGCCGCATTGTACACCGCCGCATCGAGCACGACATGCGCGATATCGAGCCGATCCTCGAGCCCGAGCCGGTGCTCGGCGGAGTGCTGGGCCAGCAAATCGTGCGCACCGTCGAGAAGTATATTCACCGCGCTCCGTTCAGCACGAAGCAGGGCCGCAGGCTTGCGTCATGGAACCAGTTCGAGACCAGCGGGCCGGCGGCAAAGCGACTGCATACCCTGTTCAACCGCGACCTCGGCGAGTACGAGCACATCGGCAACGACGAGTCCTCGGGTGAGGAGTCCCCCGCTCAGCGACCCGCCTCGCCAGCACTTGATCTGGCTGTCCCACCCCCCGGTCCACAAACGGCCTCTCAAGCTAGTGAAAATAGGAGCGGCGGAAACAGGAGCGGCAACGACAGCGATGCTAGCATTGAGTCCGAGCGCAGCATGAGCGACGATGCCGCGACAGAGAGCAGCACCGAGAGCAGCACGGCCGACAGCACGGCCGACAGCGCGGCCGACAGCACGGCCGACAGCACAACAGACAGCGCCGACTCCGAAGAAGACAGCAATGAGTCCGGCGAGTCTGCCAGCTCGGACTCGGCTTAACCCTATTTATTTGTTCATAATCCAACGCTACCGCCTTCGCCTAACTGCTTCCGCCAGGAACCTCATCTCATATAACTCGTTTACGTGTCATTCCTATCATATATACATCCATCGCCTGTCTGATCTCGGACGGGTCAACGGCTGCTGGTATTCTGGTAAGGGGCTGAACCACCCAAGGGTAAAGGCTGAACCACCCAAGGGTAAAGGCTGAACCGCCTAGCTAAGGCTGAACACCCAGCTAAGGGATGATCCCCACAGCTGGGGCGGATCCACCCGGCTAGAGGCTCGACGTATCCACAAACTGCGAGCCGAACACCACGTCCCACAGCCGCGTGGTCACGCCAAACCCACGCTGGTAGTCCTTGTAGTGGTGGTCGAGGTGCCACACCTTGGTCTCCTTCATCAGCTGGGGCAGCTTCTTGTGGTGCAGGAAGTAGTGCGTGCAGTCGTAGATCACGTAGCCCATGTGGGCGCCGGCAAAGATCGCCTGCGACACGTACCACTGCCGGAACACAAAGTGGCACAGGTAGTACAGCGGCGTCGCAATCACAAAGAACAGCGCCGGCGGCATCACCAGCCGCATCCGGTCCATCGGCAGGTAGTGGTGCACGCCGTGCATCAGAAAGTGCAGCGTGATCGCAACCTGGTTGTCGGGCAGATGGTCGTCGAGATGGAACAGGCACCGGTGGATCAGATACTCGACCAGCGTCCACAGAAACAGCCCAAACACATACAGCACCGCAAACACCGCCACGTTCAGCCCGCGCAGCGCCGTGTACTGCACAAACAGGTTCACGGGAATCCACACTATCGGAATCACCCACCACGGCGTCAGGCTCAGCGGCTCCAGGAAGTTCCCGAAAATCGGCGCCGAGCCGTGCTTGTAGTGCCGCGGCTTGTGCACCTGCTCAATGTAGAACGCGCGCGTCCACCGCGCCGACATCACCTGCCACAGCAGCGGCCGGTTCAGGTCAATGAACTGGTTCTGCTCGAAGTCCGCGTCGGCGTCGGTCACCTCGTGCAGCGCGTCAAACAGCATCTTCTCGTGCGCGTCGCTCAGCTTCAGGTCGCCCGACGCCACCGCCGCGTCCTCGCGCAGCACCGCGTTCGTCGGATCGCTCTCCGCCGTCGCCAGCTGGCCAATCAGGTACTCCTGCATCACCACGTACGCAGACTCGCTGTGCTGGTGCAGCTCGGGGTCGTCCATCACCAGCGTCACATCCTGGTCCTGCAGGTCCGTGATCAGCTCGCCGCCGCCGGGATGGTCGTCGAGAAACTCCGTCACGTCGTACACAAGCCGCTGCTTGAGAGTCACAAGCACGCGGCCCTTCTCCCGCAGCGCTGAAAGCTTCTCCTCCGAAAGAATTGTGCTCATCGCTGACTCCAGAGTCGCTCAAATATACCTTCGGGATCGCTGGCACGCGCTCTGTTTATGTCTCGTCCTTTTTATCCCTGTCACATTTTCGTCGGGATAAATCCGAGATCACGTGCAAGACGCCGCCAACGAGGCCTCTGGGTGCCCCAAGCAATCAGCGCCCGCGCCTTGATTACGCGCAAACGCGTCCCAAGTTAGGACTGCCTTCCAAGCAGATGGCTTGTGGCACGCCAAAAGAGGGCATTGTAGTTCACAGTTGTAGGCATTGGAAAAACAGCTGACGCGACTTCGCCCTAAAAAAATGCCTCCGGCCGGAATCGAACCGACGATCTCAGCATTACTAGTGCTGCGCCTTACCGCTTGGCCACAGAGGCAATTGTTGACAACACAGCTTAAAGCGTAACAAATATCACGAAACGCTTTACGACTCGAAGCCCTCCCGACACGGCAGGCGGTGCTGGCTATCATCGGTGGCCCACTTATGCAGGTCGCGGTCTTGAGAAATCTGCGCAGCAGACTTTCAGTCAGGCTTTCAGTCATCCGCTATGCAAGCTCTTCTCTAAGCTTTGCTTTAATTGCATGGCAGCGCTCAAGGAGGAAGCCCTACAATGGCCTAAATGAAATAGTTAAGGATGACGAGGGAGCCGCAGCAGCCACGACAATATTGGGGGGTTCGTGTAAAACAGCCATACCTGTGATCGCTGAAATTAACAATGCCCGGCGCGATCTCAGCGCTCAGCTGGCGAAAGCTAAAGTCACGCTTTCAACATACCTTAAATCCTCTCACCTCACAAGCTCAGCAGGTGGCCAGTCCAGACCTCTCTAAGGAAAAGCGCGATATCAATGGAAGCCCTAGGCATGGAGCTCCCGCGCAGCCTAAGCATACACTGTATAGAATAGGGGGCAGTACCAAGAGTGCGAAGCGCCAGCTCATAACAGACTTCGCATCAATGGACGAGCATCAACAAGAACAGCACACCGCGGTCCCTGATCATGCGTATTGATCTTAGCACTCGCCCTAAAGATTGCTGGCGTAGGGAGAGCCTGTGCAAATCAATTACAACAGGAAGCCCTATGACCCTCTTTCACAAATGCCTCAGGTGGAAGACGACAACAATAATTAAAGCGCGCTAAAGAACCATGCTGGGCCTCTTCTTTACGTCTGAATCTTGGAGTCCACTACTAGTTCCTGATTAGTGACCCATGTCACTGGCTTGGGCTAGGTTAAAAATCATGCATACTGCTAGCGTAGCCCGCTTAACCCTGGCGCTCCCTTGGAGCTCGCTCATTCTACCTCACAGGCTCAATCAATCGGGAATTCACGGCTGTGATCCACGCATGCGATGACCATCATAGCTGCTGAGAAAAAAAACGTATGGCATCGGTGTGTATATGCAGGCATGTTAGGATCACTTTACCATTCCAGGTTGATTGGATGCACATCCAACCTGTCGGGCGTAACCCTACATGAATATGACCTCATTGGTAGTGGCGTAGGATTAGGGGTTGCAAACCCAGGGTTAGCTCTACTACATATGGATCCAGGGAAGCGGCCTTCATACTTTTTGGAAATCTGCCTTGTTTACAAAATCAACTAAGGAGCTATATTATTTTGGCAGAAGCATTGGAAGACAGGGCTTTCTCCCTTGCCTCCTCTCAACAGCTCCTCATCATGGTCACGGGTCGTCGGTGCCGTAAAGTCGAAGCGTGCTGAGTTATTAGTGTAATTGTCCGACCACTGAGAGCGCGAGATGCGGTATGATGCAAGCGGAATTTCGGAATAGTTCTCAGAAGCTGGATAGCCGGCACTGGATAACCATCGGGGAGGAATTAATTAACAAGCGCCGGCAATGATCTGGTCCTCCCGGCGCGAAATTTTCCGATATGTAAAATCCCGATCGTGCCAGGCATTGCCCAAGGAATGAAGCTTACCTCATGAGCCGTTTCATCCCGGCCAATAATAGCCTTGCCTATGCCTCACGCAATACCGATCACGACCTATCCTGTGCTGACTCCGCCGTACAGCAGCTACGCGTGCCATCAAGCAGAAGAATGGCCTCGGCTCCCGGCTCTAAGCATCACATTAGGCCAGGAAGAATGCAGGTGATTCTTCCAAGATGCGCTCAAGCCTCCTTATATCAACGCTGACCAAGTGCGACGAGTATGTCGAGCGATGCTAATTCGCATCCCATGACCATCCTTGAAATAAGTATGGCTACTCAAGATTCAGGTCTAGACTTTGCTTCATTGAGTGGGTGAAGTATTTCTGTAAGCTATAGACATAAATCTATGTTCGAAAGTTCATTTGTTTGATTGGCCCGCACGCCAAGTTGAGATATCTCGAGAAATGTCAGTTTGGATAGGGATAGATGCAAATCCTAGAAACCAAGCTACAGCATCCAAGGCCAATCGCTTGAAGTGCTCTGTTCAGGGCTTCATCAGCGGCAACATGTTTGAAAAGCCCGAGCGACACTGTAACAAGTCGCGACTGCAAAATCTTGAAGCACCATCTATGCGTGAGCCCTGGCACCTCCTGCCGTGATTTCGTCAAAGCAAAAGTGCTATCACCACTAGATGAGACCTCGTGAAATACAGAGTACGCGGCTTGTTGGCCCCCAGGATTAAACAGTGCCTTCCCTTTGCCTGCTTACCGTCTTTGTGTCAACGCACTGAGACTCAATTTGCTTTCGTTGGAAGAAGTCTACTCTTGCGTATATAGCTGAAAAAGATCAAATTTCCGGAAGTCCGGACTAGACGTGTGTATTTTCAATAGATTGGAAACTGAGAGTGGGGTGTCATTTTGTAGAATCGCTGTTGCCGATTATTGTAGAGCATACTGCGTGCTAGTAATCCAAACCAGGCCCAAAGTTTCACGCATTGGTGCCCTTAAGCCATTGTCGACGGCCACCTCTCTTGAAGCACTTTGATTGGGCTGCGATGCCGACTACCATAGATCAAAAAAGCGGGCTTATCAAGAGGGGTAATAATCATCTTTGCCATGGGGATTCTCGCGGAGGATAATGTGCCGGATCGTGGATCATTGTCAGGGGTTTACTTTTCCGTCCAGTTGGTTGGCTGAACAAACAATATGGACCTCAAGATTGACATTTCCGAGGCTCTACTTTAGTTACATGCAAGGCCCGCCCCGACTTCATCCGCACGAGGTAGATGACCTTTGCTCCTCCACTCTACTGCAGCAGCCCCTGCCAGTTCTCCACCGCAAGCATATTTAATCGCGCACAGCAACTCCATGAGCTATAGATAGCTCCAATAGTTGAGAACAGCAAATGATGCGGCACATGCTCTTCCACAACTGCTCATGGACCCATCACAGATCCATCACAGATCGAAGCTGTGAGGGGTGAGGATTGCTTATCTTAGTGCCTTTCAACCTATAACTCAGATGTTTGAGTCCCGGGTGGGTATCGGCATATGCAAGATCGATGAGGGGTAAGGGGTCATAGCTCCACCTAGCAAGGGTAGCGGACACGTAGCATGTTTTTTGATCGAGCTGATGGGAGAGGGCAACGCCGAGGCTTGGTTTCTCAACGAGAGCACTGTCAGGGACCGTAATAACTTGGATGGGTCTACTTGGAGAGATGAGCGCTTTGCCATTTAGTTGAACAGATATTGAACAACCGACTCTGGCGCAATTTAGGAGAGGAAAACCTTTCATATCTGTGCGTGAGTGCAGATATTCATTGTCTGCAACAATCGATTCTCGCCGTAGGAAGCTCTGGGCCTGCCCAGTATATTACGGTTGTTCTGAGCTCACCGATCTATGAAGCACTGCTGCAATTTTAGAAAAATCTTTCTCAGCGGTGAAAACATGTTGGGCACGAACGAAGACATTGTCAAACTGGTTGCTTGTGGCGCTATATTGCGGCCGTTATGTCGATGGGGAGGGGCTTGCGTGTATTCGGCCTACTTGTAAAGCGTCGCATATTATAGGGAACAAAAGAAGGCACTTGAAACGCGACCACAGAATCCAGTCAAGGAGAGTGCGGAGGGCGGGGTTTTCCCTCACTCGCCCGGGAAATTTCACCTCCGAGCCTCAGAAGCGGCCAGCTGCGTACCCAAATACGGTCCAAATTAGACATTTAGCGCGTAGCGGTCCTTATATATCTAAAGCAAGTAGGCGCACAGCGAAGCATATCCAGACCGAGTTCAAGCAGCTCGTTACACTTCGTGATGTAACGCCCTTTGATTTCGAAATTGACCGAGGGAAGCGATAGCGATTTGCGACGAACCCGAGATGCATGCATGTGGCCACGTGGAGACAGGCTCTCAAGCTGCATATGCAGGCCCTCCTCCCCATTTCAAACTATGCATATGCATCATCGAGCATCTCGAATGCGCGATTAGAGGACTCCGCGAGCATTCCAAGACACCGGACTACATTGCAGTCATCATTAGTGTTTCTATTGGCTTTATCTGCATCACTCAATGCGATATGCGTTGCCGGCATTGTTTGCAAATATCATAATTGGGTACGCTGTGTAATCAAACTTGAACTAGCTCAAGTTTGTCATTTTTACGTCGCGCTTCTCGTTCGTCATTTCCTCAGATCCTTTAATCATATAAGTATACATGCAACTCGCCCATTGCTGGTAGTGCTCAGGGCGCGGTATGTGAAGAGAGCCTTAGAGGCCGCTCGCAACAAATAGCAAGAAATGCACCCTTTCAATGAAGGCAACTGACAACACCAAATATTCCAAAAAGTTGAGGCTGCTATTTTCCAATCTCAGGTGATTGACTTAGCATTCCCATCTCTACAAAACCGAAAGTGAGGATCACGGGCAATTAAAAATCAAAGCATTGCATCTCACTAAAAGGGTATGACCATGGCTTACAAAAACATTGAAGCGGATGACATATTGCTTGACAATTCCAGGCTTCTTTAACTCCTTTGACTGTCCCTAAAGATGACAGTTATACCGTCTTCTAAATGATACGTGCTGGAGCTCCACCATCTCCCAATTTGATTTTGACGTTTTGATCCGACTTTTTTGAGCGACTGAGCTGCCTCTGGATGAGACCGCAGTGCGGCGGCATATACCAAAGCCCCTGCTGCTAGGATCGGTCTGGCATCCATGAGATAGGGTTGGAGGATCTTTCGAGCTATATGCAATGCACTCCTGCTCCTAGGGTCAGGGACGATATGCGGCCTTAACGACGGAACCCGGTTAGCCGGATTCGCTTCGATTATCCACTTAGCTCGGCGTTACCAAGAAAAGCAAGACCATGTGACCAGGAAGATTTGAACCCAGTTGGAACATGGTCAACACAGGGCTAAATCTTCGCAGCATTGACTATAAAACGCTTCAGAACGTCTCGCAGGTTCAACGTTACCTTCCCTTTTACGATCAACATCTAGCAGATTAGAATCCTAGCCCTCATTGGAATATCGCTGATGGTGCTGGGGCTATGTGGGGTGGGGGCTACGCTGTCAATGAGGGGGAGAAGGGTAAGGGTGCAGTCACACCTGCACCCGGTGCCTTACGACGGAACTTCGGGCGGCGTGACGTGAACTAGAGTTCTTAGCCCAGGAATATGGCAATGAGTTGAAATATAAACAGATTTAGTATTAATTGCCGAAATAACTGAAATCACCTTGTTAACGACCGTTCTTGGCGATCAGTTTCAGAGATCTCCCGGTGCCAAGCAGCCCAGCTGAGGAGGCAAGAGACTTGGCACCGATCATCAGCAGATCGCGAACAACAGGTTCTGTAGTTGTACGATGTAGCTGGATTACGTTGCAGCCTATCCTGTGCCATGACCCGCGTAGAGCCTTGTTCGTTAGGATGACCACGTCTGAAATCCTACTGCTCACGGGGCATTCAGGAATACAGAGACGAGAATGCTGAGCCAGACATATATGAGTTATATATGAAGTACTGGTGACCGGAGCGTCTACTGCCATATTGCCGCCTCCACCTGGTGGGCAGTATACGTCAGGTTATTCGGTTTGCCAAGAGCTCAGCGCCGATCCGATGTCCTGCGAATGTGTAGAGCTTAGAGTCTTTCCACCTCTTTGAATCTTTTCACCACACCTGCCCAATAGTAATTTAGGATTTACCTGATTAAAGCTCTAATGCTGCCGGAAAGCGTGTACGCCTGGCTTCTCAAGGAGCCGATGGGCACGCGGGAAGTCTGGGTTTGGGCTTATAGTACTCAAAGGGACGAAGGCATCTACACTTCTAGGTAGAGAACGTGCGGGTACCGCTAAACCCTTACCAGCGCATGCGGCTGCAGGCGCATCATGCATGGGACTATATGCAATGCGTGAGCTCGGGGCAAAATTGTGGGAAGCGTAAGGCGCGGGAGGAAACAAAGTCATAATTCCTGGGTGGGGCATCTACCAATATATAAATGGCAGAGAACACGAACTTTGAGAAGTCTCGATAATGCGTTCCCAACATTTGCTGGTGGCATTATTGGGGCTTGGAGCGTTCACTCCTGCTCAAGGGCAGTATGTGAGAGCTGAAGCCCCGATAGTAACACCATGTGTTACTACTATTATCAACCAAGGTGTAGCTTGTACATCTAATGGTGATGTATTCCAGTTATGGCAAACTGCTAACAACGCAATCCAAACCATCATCGGACAGGTGAGTGCTGCTGCCGACTCCATTGGCCTGGGTCTAGTTGCTCAGCTGGGAACTCTCGCCACTACTCTTGTGTCGGATCTTGGATCTGCTGTTAGCCTGGTATCTCGACTTGAATGTGTAGCCCCATCTCAAGTAGCGGATCTTGTCACAGGCATTACTGGCACTGTCACACAGTTATCAGATTTATTAAGCAGCCTGACCAAGAACGTTGGAGCATTGAAGCTCATTCCGGGACTGCAGTTGGCAGTTCAGGTTATCGTTCAGGATGCAATCACTGGAATCAACAATTTGATTGGTGCGGTTTCGACGGTGCTTCAAAACTCGCCAGGAAATTATCCTTGTTCGACTATCACAGACTTGAACAATGTTTTGACAAATCTGAACAATGTTCTCAACATCTTGGACTCGACTCTTGGAATCAGTGTGAGTGCTGTAGCTCAAATATCGGTGAACAACTGCCGCAACCCTACTCAGACAGTCTCAACTATGTGCACTGTAACCTCGGCAATCTCGAACACGAACGCTGTCTCATCAAATGGTGCCTCTTCCTCGGCACCTATTGAGCCTGCGAGTGCTAGCGCTCCTGTGACTAGCGCAATCGTGTCTACGTCCACCACGGCTAGCACATCGAGTGTAGCTGTAGGAGGATCCTCCTCAGTCTCAAGTGGGGTGATTAGCGTTGCGTCTACTACGAGCTCCTCATCTAGTCCGATTGCCTCAACCCCAGGCAGTATAGCACCTTCTGGTTCTGCTTCCTTGAATAGCGTGGCCGCTAGCGGAGTGTCCACTGGCCCTGGAGGAGGCTCAAGTGCTCTCAGTTCTAACGGAGACTCAAGTAGCACAACTTCTTCCATTATTACTGCCATCGGCGGAAGCTCGATTGTAAGTTCAACCGGTTCATTGGGTCAATCTGCCGTCAACCCCTCATCTGGTTTAGTGAGCTCAAGTGATACTCAGTCGTCTTCTGTCGCTTCCTCAAGCTCTTCAACTACAGACCGAAGCTCTATCGTAGGTTCAGATGGGTCAGGCCAGCCTGCAACTAGTGGCATCTCGTCATCTAGTCCAGCCAATTCTCAGCGCTCGACAACGGCCGTAACTAGTAATCTGCCATCTGAAACCCCATGCGTTACTACAGTTTTGAATCAAGGCGTGGCTTGCACTTCCAATGGTGATGTATTCCAGTTATGGCAAACTGCTAACAACGCAATCCAAACCATCATCGGACAAGTAAGCGCTGCTGCGAACTCCATCGGCCTGGGTCTAGTCGCCCAGCTAGGAACCCTAGCCACTACTCTTGTGTCGGATCTTGGATCTGCTGTTAGCCTGGTATCTCGACTTGAATGTGTAGCTCCATCTCAGGTAGCAGATCTTGTCACTGGCGTTACTAACACAGTGACACAGTTGTCAGACCTGTTGAGCAGCCTGACCAAGAATGTTGGTGCATTGAAGCTCATTCCAGGACTGCAGTTGGCAGTTCAGGTTATCGTTCAGGATGCAATCACTGGAATCAACAATTTGATTGGTGCCATTTCCACAGTTCTTCAAAACTCGCCCGGAAACTATCCTTGTTCGACTATCACGGACTTGAACAATGTTTTGACGAATCTGAACAATGTCCTTAACATCTTGGACTCGACTCTTGGAATCAGTGTGAGTGCTGTAGCTCAAATCTCGGTGAACAACTGTCGCAACCCCACTCAGACAATCACTACTCTCTGTCCTGTGACTTCTTTAAGCTCCAGCTCAGTGGTCGGAAGTAGTGAAGTGTCTTCTGGTGCGGGGCCGTCTAGTGATAGCAGTTCTGTTACTGGATCTGTCGCTTTCAGCGGCACATCTGGAGCTGCCGTCTCCTCTGCGGCACCCTCTAACGTTGCCACAACCGGTCCTGCGTCAGCAGGCAGCTCCGCTGGTGGGCTGACCTCTGGAGTTCCAGGCAATGCTGCTTCAACTGCTAGCGGCAATGCAGGTCTATCCTCAGTCGCATCGAGTGCGTTTTCTACCCCATCCGGATCGGCCTCAAGCAGCGGGATTCCATCAGGAGCTTCCTTGTCAACAACTTCGGGCAATGCGGCTTCAAGCGCACCACTATCCACTCCTTGCTATACCTCTACTCAATTGAATCAGGGTGTGGCATGCACGTCCAATGGTGATGTATTCCAGTTATGGCAAACTGCTAACAACGCAATCCAAACCATCATCGGACAAGTAAGCGCTGCTGCCAACTCCATAGGCTTGGGTCTAGTCGCCCAGCTAGGAACTCTTGCCACTACTCTTGTCTCGGATCTTGGATCTGCTGTTAGCCTGGTATCTCGACTTGAATGCGTAGCTCCATCTCAGGTAGCAGATCTTGTCACTGGCGTTACTAACACAGTGACACAGTTGTCAGACCTGTTGAGCAGCCTGACCAAGAATGTTGGTGCATTGAAGCTCATTCCAGGACTGCAGTTGGCAGTTCAGGTTATCGTTCAGGATGCAATCACTGGAATCAACAACTTGATTGGTGCCATTTCCACAGTTCTTCAGAACTCGCCCGGAAACTATCCTTGTTCGACTATCACGGACTTGAACAATGTTTTGACGAATCTGAACAACGTCCTCAACATCTTGGACTCGACTCTTG
Source organism: Entelexis gropengiesseri (assembly GCA_030579755.1). Classification (NCBI taxonomy): domain Eukaryota; kingdom Fungi; phylum Ascomycota; class Dipodascomycetes; order Dipodascales; family Trichomonascaceae; genus Entelexis; species Entelexis gropengiesseri. Next base: position 37,972 of record JAKTRO010000057.1, on the reverse strand, counting down.
GAATCAGTGTAAGTGCAGTGGCCCAGATCTCGGTTAACAACTGTCGGAACCCCACTCAAATTATAACTGGATTCTGCCCGGTTACTTCATCAAGCTCAAATCCGGCGGGCGTTAGCGGCGTGTCTTCTTCTACAGTGACGTCTACTGGTGGCAGCTCTGGTGCTGGGTCTGCCACGCTCTCTGGTGGTACGTCTGCTGCGTCTTCTGGAGTGCCTTCAAGCGGTATCATCTCCACTACTGGATCGGTTCCTAGTGGTGGAGCGTCATCAGAGACTGTGTCCTCTACGGCTAGCTCTGCAGCTGGATCTACTGCTTCGTCTGGTGCTGGCGTCTCTTCCGCTGCCGTTTTCTCAAGCGGGGCTTCTTCCAGTCCTGCTTCAGCTATCAGCTCCACAATTAGTTTGGCGTCGGGCGTCTCAGGTAGCATTTCTTCAACTACTAGCGGCAATCCAACTTCATCGCCGGCCACGTCAGGTGCGTCCTCTTCCACGTCAAGTCTGAGCTCGAGCGGTGCTATCTCATCAGGAGTTCAATCGTCTGTTAGTTCGATAACTGGGCTCTCAAGCGTACCACTATCAACTCCCTGTTATACCACCACACAAGTGAATCAAGGCATTGCCTGCACATCCAATGGCGATATATTCCAGCTATGGGTGACTGCTAACAACGCGATTCAGACCATAATCGGACAGGTGAGTGCTGCTGCGAACTCTATTGGCCTGGGTCTAGTTGCCCAGCTCGGAACCCTCGCTACTACTCTCGTATCGGATCTTGGGTCTGCGGTCAGCTTGGTATCTCGACTTGAATGTGTAGCTCCATCTCAGGTAGCGGATCTTGTCACTGGCGTTACTAACACAGTGACACAATTGTCAGACCTGTTGAGCAGCCTGACCAAGAATGTTGGTGCATTGAAGCTCATTCCGGGACTGCAGTTGGCAGTTCAGGTTATCGTTCAGGATGCAATCACTGGAATCAACAATTTGATTGGTGCCATTTCCACAGTTCTTCAGAACTCGCCCGGAAACTATCCTTGTTCAATTATCACGGACTTGAACAATGTTTTGACGAATCTGAACAATGTCTTGAATATCTTGGACTCGACTCTTGGAATCAGTGTAAGTGCCGTTGCACAAATTTCGGTGAACAACTGTCGCAACCCCACTCAGACGATCACTGGATACTGCCCTGTGACTTCGACAAGCTCGAGCTCTTTGTCCAGCGAAAGCGGTGTATCTTCTGGTATGGTGTCGTCTAATGGTGGTAGGTCTACTGGAGCTTCTCCCTCCGGCGTTACATCAGGAGCAACAGTGTCTTCTGGTGCAGTATCCTCCGGTACAGTGTCCTCTAACGCAGTGTCTTCTGGTGCGGTAACCTCTGTTGGAGTCTCTTCTGGTGCAGCATCTTCTACCGGCGCTAGCTCTGCAGCTGGATCTGCCGTTTCATCTGGAGCTGGCGTCTCTTCCACTGCTGTGCTCTCAAGTGGGGCTCCTTCCGGTCCTGTTTCAGCGAGCAGCTTGGCCAGTAGTCTGGCCTCTGGCATCTCAGGTAGCATTTCTTCAACTACTAGCGGCAATCCAACTTCATCGCCGGCCACGTCAGGTGCGTCCTCTTCCACGTCAAGTCTGAGCTCGAGCGGTGCTATCTCATCAGGAGTTCAATCGTCTGTTAGTTCGATAACTGGGCTCTCAAGCGTACCACTATCAACTCCCTGTTATACCACCACACAAGTGAATCAAGGCATTGCCTGCACATCCAATGGCGATATTTTCCAGCTATGGGTGACTGCTAACAACGCAATTCAGACCATCATCGGACAGGTGAGTGCTGCTGCGAACTCCATTGGTCTGGGTCTAGTCGCTCAGCTCGGAACACTCGCGACTACTCTCGTATCGGATCTTGGGTCTGCGGTCAGCTTGGTATCTCGACTTGAGTGTGTAGCTCCATCCCAGGTAGCAGATCTTGTCACTGGCGTTACTAACACAGTGACACAATTGTCAGATCTATTGAGCAGCCTGACCAAGAATGTTGGTGCTTTGAAGCTCATCCCGGGACTGCAGTTGGCCGTTCAGGTTATTGTTCAGGATGCAATCACTGGAATCAACAACTTGATTGGTGCCATTTCCACAGTTCTTCAGAACTCGCCTGGCAACTATCCTTGTTCAATTATCACGGACTTGAACAATGTTTTGACGAATCTGAACAATGTCTTGAATATCTTGGACTCGACTCTTGGAATCAGTGTAAGTGCGGTTGCTCAGATCTCGGTGAACAACTGTCGCAACCCCACTCAAATTATTACTGGATACTGCCCGGTGACTTCTTCAAGCTCGAGCTCAGCGGCTGGTGCTAGCGCTGCGTCTTCCAGCATTGTAACATCGAACATTGGTAGTTCTTCTGGTGGCGCTGCCAGCGGTACTTCTGGTGTTGCTACGACATCGGGTCCTAGCGGGGTGTCCTCCGGTGCTGCTACTTCTTCAGGCGCTGCTAGCTCTGACATTGCCGCTTCAAGCAGCAACTCTGGTACTGCTTCGATCTCGGGTCCGAGCGGTGGGAAATCCTCCGGCATCTCAGGTGTGTCTACGGGCTCATCTAGCGCTGGTGCCACTTCCCCGAATAGTGGATCTACAGTGCCTGTTAAATCATCGGCACTGAGCACTAGTCTTACAAAGTCTTCGGCATCAGCCAGTGCCCAATCGTCAGCCACCGCAAGCACTTCATTTTTGACAATCGATGCCAATGCCACCCGAGGAGAGGAACTCGATTTCTCATTTGCTGAATACGTCTTCGACAAGAGCGCACAGCTGGCACTACGTGCAGGTCCGCAGCTTTGGTTGTCTCTGGTTCAAAGCAACTTCACAATCACAGGCATGACCCCTGGTGATTTCAACCAAGCTTCCGTGAATATCACTGCGGCAGGATTTAGCAAGCGCGATACTAGGGGAACTTTCGTATCACATTCCGGAGCCCGCTTCGATGTGTTGATTATCGATTTGTCTGGTATTGGTGCCGCGACAGGACCTCCTTCCTCGCTATCCGCAGCGTCCTCATCGACGCCTGTCACGTCTGGCATTGCTTCAGCCTCTGGAAGCGGCGGAGCGTCTTCCGCTGCCGCTTCGTCAGGTACTGGTAGCTCTGCTTCTGGATCTGGCGCTGCTAGCGGCACGTCTGGTATTGCCACAGCCTCTGGAAGTGGCGTAGCGTCCTCCGCTGCCGCTTCGTCAGGTGTTGGTAGCTCTGCCAATGGGTCAGGCTCTGTTACTGGATCCGGCGCTGCTAGCGGTACGTCTGGTATTGCTACAGCCTCTGGTAGCAGCGGGGCATCTTCTGCTGTTGCTACGTCAGGTGTTGGTAGCTCTGCCTCTGGATCTGGCGCTGCTAGCGGTACGTCTAGTATTGCCACAGCCTCTGGAAGTGGCGGAGCGTCTTCCGCTCTTGCTTCGTCAGGTGTTGGTAGCTCTGCCAATGGGTCAGGCTCTGTTACTGGATCCGGCGCTGCTAGCGGTACGTCTGGTATTGCTACAGCCTCTGGTAGCAGCGGGGCATCTTCTGCTGTTGCTACGTCAGGTGTTGGTAGCTCTGCCTCTGGATCTGGCGCTGCTAGCGGTACGTCTAGTATTGCCACAGCCTCTGGAAGTGGCGGAGCGTCTTCCGCTCTTGCTTCGTCAGGTGTTGGTAGCTCTGCTTCTGGATCTGGCGCTGCTAGCGGTACGTCTGGCATTGCTACAGCCTCTGGAAGCGGCGGAGCGTCTTCTGCTGTGGCTTCGTCAGGTATTGGCAGCTCTATTTCTGGATCTGGCGCTGCTAGCGGTACGTCTGGTATTGCCACAGCCTCTGGAAGTGGCGGCGCGTCTTCTGCTGTTGCTACGTCAGGTATTGGTAGCTCTGCTACTGGATCTGGTGCTGTTAGTGGTACGTCTGGTATTGCTACAGCCTCTGGAAGTGGCGGAGCGTCTTCCGCTCTTGCTTCGTCAGGCGCTGGTAGCTCTGCTACTGGATCTGGCTCTGCAACTGGATCCAGCGCTGCTAGCGGTACGTCTAGAATTGCTGCGACCTCTGGCTCTAGTACCGGTGCCGCTTCTTCAGGCGCTGCTGGCTCTACTATTGCCGCTTCAAGCAGCAATTCTGGTACTACTTCGATCTCGGGTCCGAGCGGTGGGAAATCCTCCGGCATCTCAGGTGTGTCTACGGGCTCATCTAGCGCTGGTGCCACTTCTCAGAATAGTGGATCTACAGTGCCTGCTAGCTCTACGGCACTGAGCGCTAGCCTTACAAAGTCTTCGGCATCAGCCAGTGCCCAATCTTCAGCCGCCGCAAGTGGTTCAATTTTAACAATCGATGCCAATGCCACCCGAGGAGAGGAACTCGATTTCTCATTTGCTGAATACGTCTTCGACAAGAGCGCACAGCTGACACTACGTGCAGGTTCGCAGCTTTGGTTGTCGTTAGTTCAAAGCAACTTCACAATCACAGGTATGACACCTGGTGATTTCAACCAAGCTTCCGTGAATATCACTGCGGCAGGATTTAGCAAACGCGACACGAGCGGAGCTTTCGTATCATCTTCCGGAGCCCGCTACGATATGTTGGTTATTGACCTGTCTGGTATTGGTGCCGCGACAGGACCTCCATCCTCGCTATCCTCCTCGACCTCATCGACGCCTATCACTTCGGGCTCGGGTTCAAGCACTGCGGTGCAAAGCAGCACTGTAGAAACCTCGACCTCGGCTGGAAGTGTTACCAGCCCAAGTTCCGTGACCTCAACCTCATCGTCAGGAGCTGGACAGACGTCAGGCTCTACAAGCAGCGTACCAGGTAGCAGCGGGACTAGCAGCAACAGTACCCCCACTAGCTCCGGAAGCAATGGTTCTGGCAGCGGTACATCCACAAGCAGTGGCTCTGGAAGCAGCGGCTCCGGCAACGGAGAGCCGACCAGCTCCGGAGGCAATGGCTCTGGCAATGGCACTCCGACCAGCTCCGGAGGCAATGACTCTGGCAATGGCACTCCGACTAGCTCCGGTGGCAATGGCTCCGGCAACGGTACGCCCACCGGAGGCAATGGCTCTGGCAATGGCACGCCTACCAGCTCTGGAGGCAATGGTTCTGGCAATGCTACGCCCACTAGCTCGGGAGGCAACGGCTCTGGAAACGGTACGCCCACGGGAGGCAATGACTCTGGCAACGGTACTCCTACCAGCTCCGGAAGCAATGGCTCCGGAAGCAATGGCTCTGGTAACGGCAGCTCCGGCAACAACGGCTCCGGCAGCAACGGCTCTGGCAACAGCGGCAATGCGGGCACTGGAAGCAATGGATCTGGTAGTACTCCCAGCGGCAGCGTCTCTGGAACCGATGGCACCGGTAGCAGTGGCAGCAATGGCTCTGGCAACAGCGGCTCTGGCAACAGCGGCTCTGGCAACAGCGGCTCTGGCAACAGCGGCTCTGGCAACAGCGGCTCCGGCAGCAACGGCTCCGGCAACAGCGGCAATGCGGACACTGGAAGCAATGGATCTGGTAGCACTCCCAGCGGCAGCGTCTCTGGAACCGATGGCACCGGTAGCAGTGGCAGCAATGGCTCTGGCAACAGCGGCTCAGGCAACAGCGGCTCCGGCAACAATGGCTCCGGTAACAATGGCTCCGGCAGTAATGGCTCTGGCAACAATGGCTCTGGCAGTAATGGCTCTGGCAACAGTGGCTCCGGTAACAGCGGCTCCGGTAACAATGGCTCCGGCAGCAATGGCCCCGGCAGCAACGGCTCCGGCAACAGCGGCTCCGGCAGCAATGGCTCCGGCAACAATGGCTCTGGCAGTAATGGCTCTGGCAACAGCGGCTCAGGCAACAGCGGCTCCGGGAACAGCGGCTCCGGCAGCAATGGCTCTGGCAGCAATAGCTCTGGCAACGGTGGCTCTGGCAACGGTGGCTCTGGCAGCAATGGCTCCGGCAGCAATGGCTCCGGCAGTAACGGCTCTGGCAATGGCGCCACTCAAACAAGTGGCCCAGGTTTCATTCCCAGCCCTACGCCTCAGGGAACGAGCAAGGCGAATGCCTCGCCCTCTGGCGCTAGTGGCACTGGATCGCCCGTTCTCCAGAACTCAGCTTACGTTACCAAACCTATGAAATACCTCGGGGCTCTTGGTCTCGTGGCACTTCTGATCTAGTCTCAATGATACCTCAACTATGATACCCTTCTTATAATACCCTCCTATAATACCCTCTTATAATAATTTAGTTTTTTTTTGTTACCTTATCTTCTTCTCGCAGGCTCAGCAATTCATTTAGATAATGTGCTGGACTAAAACATAAGTGAGGGGCATAGCGAGGCCTATTTGAGTTCGAAGGTATGCCAGTGAGGCAAATGAGCCTCAACGCCTCCACACAGCTTGGAGCGCGCATCTATTTAGGTGGTTATCTGCCTAGGTGGTGATGGGGCAGCCGTGCGAAGTGAAGCCTATAATAGTTCACGTGGGCTCCTGCTGTTTCGCAGGCGGAGCTCATGAGATTGGATGACACATGGTCTTAAGCGTAGCGTATGGACAGGTAGTTGAGTCTGGGGCGCGCGAATCCTGATGTGTATCCCCCTTTCTCAAACGAACATATCTGGTGAGCTTTTTTGTTTATTAGAGGACTCCGCGCTTCATGTTGACTCCCAGAGATTTGGCGCTAGGCCAAAGACATTGGTCGTATCGCCCAACCGCGACTGAGACAGAGAGCTAAATACGATTGTCCCACACTGCTGCACTGACCTGTTGGATGCAAGCAAAATTTTTGAGAAGCAAGTAACTTGGCATACTTTGGTGGTACCGTTAAGGCGTGTCTATTGGCTGGTGAAGCGTGAAGGTTCGAGGTACATTCAGGGTGCATCGTGTGGAGCTTAATGGAACCAGCTTTCATTTGCACCTGTTTGGGTTCAATGTGCCCATTTAGCGACAATATCGCACATCAATCAACGAAACGCTATATTCAGGCGGTGAGTGCAGCTTCCTGGGGATAAGTAGGGTAAGGGCCTACGATTCCGCACCTCTTACCTCATTCTTTTCTGATTTTTCAAATCCATATATAAACGCATAGATTTCACTGGTGTGGAGACACATTTGGGTGGACAAGGTAAGCTGAAATGAGCGTGCGGGTTAAGTTTGTGACTCGTGACAGCGAATTAAAGGTTGATGAGAGTCCTTTATACGTTCCGTTGGAGCTCAAGCGGTACGGGCTGTCAGAGATAGTGAACCAGTTACTCGAAACCACTGAGCCTATCCCATTTGATTTTCTAGTTGATGGAAAGCTGCTTCGTGGATCGCTGGACAGCTATTTGGTTGGAGAAGGACTGTCCACAGAGTCAATTGTTACTGTGGAATATGTGCGTGCCGTATTGCCGCCAACATTCATGGCAGCGTTTGAGCACGACGACTGGGTCTCGAGTGTACATATACAACGAAAAGGAGCCAAAAAAATTGCGACTGGGTCGTATGATGGCGTTGTAAGAGTTTGGGACAAGTCTGGTTCGGTAGAGAAGCAGCTGGGCGGACACCAGGGGGCGGTGACGGCAGTACAGTGGATCGGCGAGACCCGACTGGTGAGCGCCAGCCGGGATCGGAACCTACATTTGTGGAGTGTTGGCGAGTCCTCGCGTGAGCTTTCTGCTGTTTTGCAGGGCCACACTGCGCCGGTGAGCGCAATTGCAGTGCTGAAGAACGATCGCATTGTGAGCGGTTCTGCAGATGCGACGCTGAAGGTGTGGACGGCGCGGATCAAGGATCTTCCGGAGCCACCTGCGCATACGCCCAGCACGTTTCAGTCGAGCCAGAAGCGCAGGCGGGTGGCGGAGCAGGCGTTGCGAAGCGCGAAGCAGAAAGGCAGCTTTGCGACCCTCGAGGGCCACTCCGCGCCGGTCACCGGAGTCACTGCGCACCCTGTGGAGGGTGATGTGGTGTACTCTGTGTCTGAGGATCACACGGTGCGCACCTGGGACCTTGTGACGTCGCAGCTGGTTGACACGAAGACCACCTCGTTTTCGCTGCTTTCGGTCATTTCGCTGGGCCCGCAGACCCAGCTGCTGGCCTGCGGGTCATCAGCGCGCCACATCACGCTAGTGGATCCTCGTGCGACAACCCAGGCGAGTTTCAAGCAGCTGAACGGCCACCGGAACTTTGTTGTGTCGCTGGCGCCGAGCCCGCACAGCCCGTACCAGTTTGCCTCGGCATCGCATGACGGCACGGTCAGGCTCTGGGACGTGCGGGCCGACAAAAGCGTGTTCACGGTCGAGCGCCAGGGAGAGGTGGCCCCCGAGGAGCGGGACCTGTACTGCGTGGACTGGGCGGACGTGCTTGCGTCGGGGGGCCGCGACAAGCGGCTGGAGCTGACCAGCGTGCCGAGTCAATAAGCGGGCAGGCGCCAACGAGCGGCCCGGCCTCACTTAACTTATTGTTATTCTTGATGAACGCTCGCAAAGCATAATTTATTGGCGCCCTGCCGCACGCAACAGGCACGGCCGATTGCAGTTGAGAATAGTGGCGGGCAGACAAGACGGAATACCTAAAAATATATATGTAAATTACACATTATGAACTGCGCTCCACCCGGGCTGCGGACCACCGGGAGAGGGGAAATAATTAGATCAGATGCATAGAGGCGCGCCGAGCCGTGGGTTATGGGCAGCAAGCAGAGGCGCTCTACTCGACGGTGACGGACTTAGCGAGGTTACGCGGGAAGTCGACGTCGACGCCCTTGCGGATGGCGAGCCAGTAGCTCATCAGCTGCAGCGGGATCACGTTGAGCACGCCCTGGAGGCAGTCGACGGAGGCCGGGACCTCGATGGTGCGGTACTTCGGGTCAAAGCGGGCGCCGTCGCCCTCGTTGCAGATGATGATCGGGTTGCCGCTGCGGGCGACGACCTGGTTGACGGCGGACATGACCTTGGGGAACAGCGAGTCGCGGGTGGCAAGGACAATCATCGGCAGGTTTTCGTCGACGAGGGCGAGCACGCCGTGCTTGAGCTCGCCGGCCAGCACGCCCTCGGAGTGCATGTAGGAGATTTCCTTGATCTTGAGGGCGCCCTCGAGGGCGGTTGCGTGCTGGAACCCGCGGCCGAGCAGCAGGAGCGACTTCTGGTCGGCGAGGACGCTGTCGCACATCTCGCGGATCTGGTCGTTGAGGGCGAGAACCTTGTTGATCTGGTGGCTGAGGTTTGCCAGGCCGTCGATGATCTCGTGGCGGCGCTGGGCCTGGGAGATGCTGTCGTCGGCGAGGGAGAGGGCCATCATGACGAGGGCGACGAACTGGGAGGTATACGCCTTTGTGGACGCGACGCCGATTTCCGGGCCGGCGTTGATGTGGACGCCGCAGGCGGTCATCCGGGAGATGGTGGAGCCGACGGAGTTGACGACGCCGACGGTGAGCGCGCCGCGCTCGTTGCAGTACTTGAGGGCGAGGATCGAGTCGGCGGTCTCGCCGCTTTGGGAAACGAACACGCAGGTATCGTCGCGGAACACCGGGCTGCGGCGGTCGAGGAAGTCGGAGGCGAGCTCGACGCTAACGGGGATCTGGGTGAGCTCCTCGAAGATCTGGCGCGTGGCGAGGCACGAGTGGTAGGAGGTGCCGCAGGCGATCATGATGATGCGGCGGCAGCGGCGGATGGTGGTGAGCAGGCTGCGCAGGCCGCCGAGCTGGACGGAGTAGTTGTCGAAGTCGACGCGGCCGCGCATGGTGTTGACCACCGAGTCCGGCTGCTCGTAGATCTCCTTGAGCATGAAGTGGTCGAACTTGCCCTTCATGATCTGAGCAAGCTCCATCTCGAGGGTCTGGATCTGGCGGATCGTGGACTCGCCCGTGGTGTGGGTGGCGCGGTGGATGTGCAGCTCGCCGTCGTAGATGTGGGCGATGTCGTCGTCCTCCAAAAACAGCACCTTCTTCGTGTACTTGATGACGGCGGCGGGGTCGCTGGCAACAAAGAACTCGGTGGGGATCGGGCCGTCCTCGCTAAGGAACGCGCGCGACTGCGAGTGGCGGAGGTCCGACGGCTTCTGCTCGGCGGCCACCGCCTCGAGGGTGCCGTTCTGGGCGGCGTTGACGGCCGAGGTCGGGTCCTGGAACTCGACGTCGACAAAGTCGACCTTGAGCTTCTTGTCGCTCTTCACACCGACCAGCAGCGGAGAGCCCTTGCGCGAGGCGATCACCTCGGCCGGGTAGTGCGACGACTTCACCAGCAGGCCGTACGCGCCCTCGAGCTCGCGCAGCACCAGCTTCGCGAGATGCGTGAAGTCGAGGTAGCCGCCGGCCCGGTGGTTTTCGTTGTAGAGGTACCGGAACAGCTTGGCAATGCACTCCGTGTCGGTGTCGCTGGTGAACGTCTCGCCCTTCGACGTCAGAAACTGCTTCAGCTCCTTGTAGTTGGTGATGATGCCGTTGTGCACAATCACAAACTCGTTCGTCGCGTCGCTCGTCTGCGGGTGGCAGTTCTTCGTCGCCGGCACGCCGTGCGTCGCCCACCGCGTGTGCGCGATGCCGGCGTGGCAGTCCTCCACGCTGTTCGCGTCAAACGACGCCGTCTCGTCGATCAGCTTCCGCAGCTCCTTCACCTTGCCGACCTGGCGGAAGATCAGCTGCTCGCCTTCCTTATCGCCATCGATCGCAATCCCGGCGCTGTCGTAGCCGCGGTACTCCTGCCGTTGCAGACCCTCAATAAGCGTGTCCACAATCTGGGCCCGGGTCTTGGGCACCAGGTAGTTGATGTAGCCAAAGATTCCACACATCGCTGGCCTGAGGGTGAAGATGGTGAAGTTCGCAAGATGGGATCGGTCCGGGTATTTATTTCTTCCTTCTTAGGGACCACCCTCCAACCCTCGGTCCCGCAGGTTAGGGCCCGACAAAGTGCGTCTCATCTGCCCCCCCCCCTTGGGACGCTCTCCTCCCGACACACTGCCCCAGCCCGCGGTTGGGACAACGCGACCGCCGCTGGGCTTCGGCGGCTCGGCCACCACAAACCGCCACTGGAAATCCTCCGGCGCAAATTAGTAGACAGCAGCCATAGATAGGAGCATCATAGCATCTCAGCGTCACTAGGATCGTGCCCCCTCGGGGGCTTCCGCAGGCTCGTGGGCCCTCTGGTGGCGACACATTGTTTACGCTGCTGAATCTATAAATAACTCCCAACCCTGAGCAACCAGCCACGCGTCGTCAGGCTTCGCTTCCCGGCGGCGTGGCACCTCTCTTCCCCTGCGCCCAGGCGCTGGGTGTAAACAAGCCTTTCCGTACCCATGGGAATCGTCCGCGGCATTTAGATTCTCGGCCGCTTGCTCTTCATTTCCTGCCCGTCGCAGCAGCAAGTGCTGCTTGCAACCCTGGTTTTTTTGGCCGCCTCTTGGAAGTGCCACCAATCTTCGCTCCGCAACACGCTTCCGCCCGATGGCTCCGTGCTCCCCGATGAAGAGGCGCACGCGCACGCGATATAGCTATGCGCGATAAAATCGATTCCGAAAATCTGAAGTCAATTTAACTAGCACCGAGGCAAAAGAGATTAGGTCGTACCAAATACTTAGAATACGTAGTTCTAGACAGAGATTTCCACCAGGCAGACTACTCAATGGCCCTCTAATCCAAAGCGCCACTTTTGGCGCCCGTCGTGACATATGGCTACATATGCATCCATGCCCAGCCACCTGCATTACCGCTTGTCAGCTTAGCTCGGCCCCCGCCGCGAGCTTAACACCGGATGACACCGGATATGACGGAAGCCGGCTAGCGCGAATGAATGACATCCTAGTACCAGCAGCAGCCAATACCGGGGCCACGCGGCTGGGCATACTCTCGGGCCATGCCCCGCTAAAATATTTAGCTATATCGATAGCTCACAACGGAGCAGCATCTGGCGCACACACTAAATATAACTAAAGCTCTAAGCTCGGATACGTTTAGAATCACAGGACCCAGCTTCGACTGACGCGGACATTAGATGACGCTTAAGCCCCCCACACCGCACCGCTGCCCAAGATCTAGGGTGAAACTGTGCATGTTAAAAGCCTGCGCTAATGTAAAAGACGGTTACCTATTGAGGTGAACCCTCGCATTCTTAGCCGAAGATGTAGTTTATTCATATCGGAGAGTATCTGCTGGAAAGGCCTTTTAGAGCAGTGCTTATGCCATCGACATTCGATCACCAGCTTGTACATTATCTGAGATTTGACGAAGGCTGCATATGTCGCCTGGGCGTCCTCTTGTCGCAATTTGACTCCATTCTGATGCCATTCTGATGGTGGTGGCTGTGATGGTGATGATAAAGATGAAGATGATGAAGATAAGTCTTAGTGGAGGCCAACAACCCGCAGAGTCTTTCGGACATGATAAAAATATAGCTACGGATTATTACGGAGTATAAAAGACTAGCATAACCAGACTCGATTGTTAGCGATATGGAGCCACCCATGCTACTAGGACCGGCCGACCAAGCCGACCCCGGCTAAGAATTGCAGAGCAACGCTGAAATTGCTTGCACAGAGTGCAGTAAATTGGATCACGTGTCACGCAACTCCGCGAGCTCCTCAATACATCATCACATCACGGGGATGGAGTTCAAGATCAGCAGAGAGTTGATGAGCACAAAAATGCAATGTGTTCAGGCTCCTTGCTACGACTCTGAGGCGGGGTTACTCATCACTATCTAACTCCTTACAGCTACTGCACAAGCCCATTGTGATAAGAAAAGCGGCGATCCTATTTGCAGAGAGACCCATGCACTGGAGTGAAAATATCGCCATCTTAGTCATTCTAAACATTCTACCAAGCCGAGACTGGAGATGATTTCGAGAGCCTGGTTCCAGAGTTAATTTGCAGTGGTGTGCCTCTACTCATCGTGGTTTCCCACCCCCCACTCTCCTCTTCTAAAGCCTTAGGTAGCTAAATTGCACAGCAAAGAGAGCGGCCTCATTGAAATAGAGAATATACGCCGATCATGCAGCATGCGTACCTGCGAGTCTAGGACGCGTGTGTCGTTTAATCACACACCCGATTCAAATGCACCGCCTGCGGGGGAGTTTTGAGCTAACAGGCGCTTAGGCCAATGCCGCAGTGAAAAAACTCGATATAATGTCTGAGGGCCCTGAACATCTCCATGAGTTCGGACATCTTGCGAATGTCGTCCACTTGGAGCATGAGTTTGTGCCCAAGTTTGTTCAGAAGCCACTAGTACATCAGTACATCAAGGATGGTAAACTTCATAGACATAAGGACAAGCGGCCTGTAGGCCAGTTCGAGCTGTTTTTGGATTTAGTTATGGTTGGCGTTGCCCACCAGCTTGCCGATCTGGCTGCTACTACTGATTCTGCACTTGCTATCGCGCGGTTCGTTCTTACGTTCTGGGGCGCGTGGACCATATGGACGGATTATCGAAACTATGTCAATGTGAGCGGAATGGACGACCTTCCCCAGCGGATCTATACGTTCTGCGTCATGGCTTTGCTGGTGGGCTATTCGGCAAATTCCACAGGCCTCAAGATTGAGCACGGCTCATTCATCAACAGCGATCACACGAGCCATGTCTCTGTACGTGGCACGATGGGGTTCTTGCTTGTCGCCAAATGCATCAGGTTCATTCTGCACGTATCGTACGCGATCTACCTCCCCATGTTCTTCTTGGACCAAATGGGACACGCTGCCGTCGTTCTCGTCACCTCTGCGATGTATCTTGGCGCCATGTTTGCACCGTCACTGTACACGTGTGCGATTTTGTTCGGGGTTGGTGGTATAATTGACAACATGCAGGTGCTCGTTGGGGCGCTAGTCGCAATGAACCTCGGCAGACTCAATTCAAACAAAGTCTCTAATGAGCCCCGGCAGCACCAGCGACCGCAAAAGATTCCTAATTGGCTCAAACGACTCTTCAAAGATGCCGCGTTCGCTGCAATTAATATTGAGCACTCTTCAGAGCGCTATGGAGGCATTTACACCATCGTTTTGGGCGAGAGCGTAATCGGATTGTTATACAATGTTGAAGAGTTCCCTCAGGCCGCCGGATTGAACACATTCTACGGTCGCGCCTTTATGGTGTTGGTGGTGGCGTTCGCGTTCAACTGGCTGTACTTCACCGCCGACTGGAACGTTACGAAAGTTCACCCCGTTCGGCGACACTGGTTCACCGCAAACGTTTTTAACCTGATCCATTGGCCCATGTGCGGCTCGCTTATTCTATCGTCCGCTGGTGTTTCCAGGATGGTGACCCGTAAGGGTGCTGAGCCGGGCGGGCCCGATCACCTCCAAAGATGGTTTTGGGGAGGCGGCGTTGGCGTGTGCCTGTTCTGCCTGACCATCATGGATCTTTTGCCAAAATGGGATTACTGGACTCCAAAACGTCGGATAGTTCTCCTTTTGCGAGTCTTCTTCCGCCTGGGTCTGGTCGCAATCTCGGTGACCATTCCACTAGTTGATGAGCAGACACTAAACAACTTGCAGTTTCTGGGCATCTACGCCAGCTCATTTGTGTTCATTGTCGCCACAGAACTCCTTGGAAAGGGGTTGGTCATGCTGGAAACGCAGAAGGCAACTGCAGACGGCACTCGCGAGGTGTACCTCGCTCGGGCCGGTCATGCAAGCAAGCCAGTTAACGGTACAGCCTCGATCCAGCACACCAGCCAGACCAAAGTCCGAACTGACAGAAGGTGAGGAAGTATGCTCACAAGATGACGAAGTAATAGGCGACGCCAGTGAGTCTTTTGTCGTTCGGATTGGCGGTCGCCAGCGTGATGATTCTATATTCTCGCTAGAGTCCATAGGTCCTTTGATACCTTAATGCTTATGAACGCGCCTCTCGCGCCCTCCTCTGATCGTAGCTTCGGCATCATTGGCTGGTGCAGCGACAGTTGAGTTATTTATTCGCAGAAACTACAAGCGACTTCACTTAACCCCTTAACACTTTCTCGAACACTTTCTGAGGGTTACTGGCTTTAACAGAGCTTTCTGTTCGTAAAGAGCGACGCAGCATGCTCGAACGACAGATGAATTAAACACTTAACTTGTACAAATAAAAAAACCTAATTAAAATACACTGACAAGACCGAAACGCTCGGCTTCGTATACGAGGTCTACACATAAGGAGCTGTGCCGCGTATGTCTATTCCATCTTGTCACTTTTAGAACCTATTCCAGGGTCTGGCGATGCCGTTGACGGGCTCTTCCTTACGTCACCACCGGCTGCTTGTGGTGGTGGTGCATTGCCGGCGCCTTCTGTGGGGTCTGCGGGATGGTGAGGCTCTGAAAGGTCGAGCTGCTCAGCTGGGGGGTTGTCGCTGGTGCTCTCTTCAGTAATTCTTGGCCGGTTCTGATTTTCTCGTTCAGCGATCGTCGTGGATTCGCGAATGCTATCCCAACCGGATCGATAAGCGACATAGCTGAGGCTGGATCGCAAGCGCGAACTGCTCTCTGTTTCACCAAATAGAGCCCGAAACTTATTCTGGCATGTTTTCAATGTGATCCGCTTCTGGAGCTGGTCAGATAGCAAGTCGCTCATGTATTTCCATTTATACTTTTCGGCCGGTTCCAATAGCTTCATGAACTCCTCCACATCCTGCACCGTCCATTTCAACTCGGCGTCGCTGTCATAATTATGACCAGGAACGTCCATTACGATGTCGTCAGGGTTCGCAGAGGCTTCGTCCTGGGCTTTTGAGATTCGAGTTGCAGCGGCAACGTGGGCCTCGTAGGCGCTAGGCGTCCTCAGATCCAGGCCAGACCGCAAAGGGAACGGAAAAGGAGCCTCCATGCTGGGCCCTGTTTGGCGGACTGAAGGTTCCATGGTCAGCGGATATTGGCCTCGCCAAGATTGGACACGAGAAGTAGGTCCTGAGCTTGGTCCTGCGCTTGGTCCTGCGCTTGGTCCTGCAGTCGGTCCTTGTCTCGCGCCCTGGTCGAACAAATTAGGCACCCAGGGGTTCTGGTGCTGTATTATGCGCTGTTGCTGTTGCTGTTGCTGTTGCTGATGCTGATACTGTTGCTGATGCGGCTGCTGTTCCTGGTGCTGTAGCTGTTGCTGTTGGAGCTGTTGAGACTGCTGTCGCTGTTGTAAGACCTGCTGCTCGTACGACACATATGGTGGGAGAAACGGGAGACTGCCCAATACTGGGGATGTGTCTTGTGATAGGGAAGATGCTCTGATTGGAGGTAGGTGATGATGCTCGGGTTGCGTTGCCTGAGATCTCCGAGAAGATGACGGTGGCTGTGCTGAAGGTGAAAAGTTCTCGATCTGGTCTACCTCTCGCCTGACGTATGATTGGTAGTGGCCTGACTGCAGCTCAAGCGGAGATGCTCGTGGATGTGGCCGATTGGGTACTGGCCCCTGAAAAGCCCCCCCCATCCCGATGCCCAATCCGTGATATTGAGGCCCCTGGGCTGAGTGACCGACGTCATATAGCGGGTTTACGGGCGTTAACACTGGAGGTCGCCGGTCCTGCGCGCGCCGAAATTGAGATTGAGAGCGTGAGTCTGACTGCGAGTGTGAGCGGGCATGAGCATGCGAGCGCGAGCGACCGTGCGATTCGCTCCTGGACTCGCTCCTGGACTTCTTGCGTGCATGCCTGCTCCGAGGCTTGCTGGTGCCTCGGCTGTCAGAGGCCTCTGGCACTGCTGTCTGATGCGGTAACCCAGGTGGACCAACCGCCCAAGTTGGCGGCCCGGGCGATCCCTGGATGCTATCGAGACGAGGAAGTGATCCCTGCACAATTGGCATAGCTGTTGGCTGAGACCCCATGCTGGAAGGCACGTTTTCGGTGGAAGTGATATAGTTTCCTAAGGCTCTTGAAGGCTCCATGGGAGGGCCGTATCCACGGCTGCCACTTTCAAGACTGCCATGCGGAGGAAGTGGCGCCAAGGTGTCCACAAACGGTGCCGTTGCAGTTCTCGAGCGCCTATGCGTGCGCTTGGATATGCTTCCACCGCGGGTATGCGAGCGAGGCGGCCCAGTGGGTAGAGGATAATCCTGCTGCGGTTGACCGGGGGCCATTTCTCTGTCGCGATTAGCGAATGGGGTGCGCGCGGCCAGGCCCAAAGGGTCAAAGAAGCCCTGGCTCAACATAGGTGAAGATTGGGGAGACTGCATGAAGTAGAAGTCGCTAGCACTCTGTCCGCGACTATGGGGCATAGGAGGCTGTTGGTAGAATGAGGCGGCGGGTCGATGGTATGCCGGCGGGATGTGCCCCGAGCGCGTGCGCATATGCCCCGGGGCATAGGAGTACTCGTCAGGAAATGTAGTATAGTCGTTTGGAGGAAGCGGTTGATGGAGGAGCGGTTGCTGCATTTCTGGATGGAAGTCCTGGGGGAGCACGTCGTCGCGAGGGTGCTCCGGCAGGTGTCCCATCGCAGGGGGGTAACCGACCCGTGGCACCGGCTGGGTTGGCAAAGGGGGATTAGCGCTCCAAGATGCCGCCGTCGCGCCGCGGCGATACGTCTGGCGGATCGCGATATTTTCATGTGGCTCGGCCGGGCTGTTACCGCCGCTGTACTCCTCTTCAGACATTGCATCTCTGCGATTGCAGTCTGTGTAGATAGATCTGAGCAGAGTGTGCGAGGCCAAGGAGAGACCGGCGTCGTGGAAGTCGATGATAGTAATGGGCTCGATGCAGGAGAGATCCCCTGTCAAGATATGCTATCGCGAACAGCGACGCTTTAGGTTGGGTGGAATCTGAAACAGTTAGACCGGGCGAGGACCTCGTCAAAGAGCGGGTGAAGGGCCGGATTAAGCACGAGCACGCCCCTATCTGGCCACCGCGCTTGATGTATGCAGGATTATGCATGAAATGTTTCAGATTTACCAATGTCTCAGATCCGACCGGGGGCTGCCCAACCACACTGGGAGCACAGCTAGGGAAAGTGCACGGCCTTCCTTTGGAGCAATTGCAAGAACAGTAGCAGTTGGATTTCTGAGCCGCATTGGTGCGCTTCACGAGCGCTCGGAGGCCTCCGCGAACGCGTTCTAATGGAGCGGGCGCGGGCGCCAACGTAAAACGCAAAGCCCCGCTCTTTGTTAACCTATAAACTGGATCGAGGAGGATAGACCTCAGACATCTAAGAAAGCTGAGCCGATTTAGTAACTAGTTATCGACGGTTATAGATCTACGCTGTGGGCTCAGCTTTGTGACTCCGGGGAAGGGGGTGTCGCATCTACAGCCATAGACAGGTCCAGTGAGTTTTGCTGGTCCCGACCAGTGGTAAAACGAGATGCGTGGGGGTTACTCTAGTCCGCCTTTTCCCCTCCAGTCAGCCACGTAGCGCAAGGCTTGGCTGCCAAAGTGAATAGGGGACAGTATCAGTAAAGAGAAGAAAAATCCCCGAGCTGCACGGATGACTTTTGAGCGTCCTAACCCTGTGAATGTTTCAGTTGGGTGCCCGGTTGAGGCACGGCCGGCGGCACCTCTATATCCGTATGAGGCAAAACCGTTGCGTATCTGCGCCGCTGTCTTAGACAATTATGGGTGGCAATCCCGGTTAGGCCTGGCCGAGCCGGGGGGCTGCGCGTGATTTGCATATGCGTGGTGGGGATAGAAAGGCTGGCGACCGTGACAAGTGCTCTCCGCAAGCAGCGGGGTGTTGCGCAGGTGAGCCCGATCAGCGCATTTATAGAATTAAAATCGCTCGCCGGTGCATTCGTGGCCGCCGTGCCGAGCCATTGAAGAAAGACCTCAAAGAGACCTCAAAGGTAAGCAGGAGGAGACAACGGTAAGCTGGGCAGGAAACTGCAACGGTAAAGCTGCACAGGAAACCGCAACGGTAAAGCTGAGCTGGACAAGCAAAAGCTGCGGAGACGGCGAGCACCAGTAATCTATTGAAGGGATTTTTAATGTTAAGCATAGATAACTTTTATCGACAGTGCTGTTCAAAAGCCCGGCGAGGTTAGCGCAGCTCTGGAAGCAGCGACTCGACGTGGCCCGTGGAAATAAGGCTCTCGAGATTCTCGATCACCTCGTTGACCATCTTGCCGCGGGCAACCGTGGTGTGGGTGCCGACGTGGGGCAGCAGCAGCGCGTTCTCGTTGGCCAGCAGCTTCGGGTTGATCTTGGGCTCGAACTCGTAGACGTCGAGGCCCGCGCTGCGGACATGGCCGGACTCCAGCGCGTCGGCCAGCGCGGCCTCGTCGATCACCGGCCCGCGGCCGATGTTGACGATGATGACGCCCTTCTTCGTCTTTGCGAGCGTCTCCCTGTTCAAAAGGTGGTGGGTTCCCGGGGCGAGGGGCAGCACCGAGAGAATCACGTCGCTGGTGGCGATCAGCTCGTCGAAGCTCACGTACACCGAGTCCTTCTCGACGGCCGCGGGCTGGCGCCGGCGGTTGTGGTACTGGATCTTCTCGAAGTTGAACGCCGCCTTGACCTTGTCGCGGACAAGCCCGCCAATGCCGCCGAGGCCGAGAATGCCGAGCGTCTTGCCGTCGTACTCGTCGGCAAGCGGGATCGTGCCGAGAAACTCGCCGCGGCGGAGGCTGGCGGCCAGCGCGTTGTAGTTGCGCAGCGTGCCGAGAATCAGGTACACGCCGGTGTCGGCCGTCGCCTGCGCCACCCCCTTCGGCGTGTTCGAGATCTCCACCCCGCGCTGCTTGAACCGCTGGAGGTCGCCGAACCCGTCGTAGCCCGCGCCAAACCCGGCGATGCCCTTCACCGACGCAGGCAGCCCGCTCACCACCTCGTCAGACCACCCGCCGTACTGCGCGTTGGCAACGTGCGTGTTGACAATGTAGTCCGGCTTCTGCTTCGCAAGCACCTCAACAAACTCTGTGCCGCTCTTGACGGACGTGTCCTCAATCAGCTCGACGCCGGCCGTCTTGGCCCACTCCCTGATTGCGGCGCCGCCGTTCGGCATACCGGGCATCAAAAACACGCGCTTGGACGACATTGGTTTGTGGTTGGCTGGGCACACCCAACAAACCACCCGCGTTTATAAACCGCATGCGCTCGCCTGATGATGCAAGGGCCCACCGAGCGCCAGGGCAAGGGGTCCCCCGCTTCTTGCCGGAGCCTGCGCGGCTCATTGGCTCCTCTACCGCGGCGACCGCACGTGCCCTTCCGTTTCGGAGGGGCGCTCGATTAAAGCACAGGCTTGCGCACGCTGCCCCAGTCGCGCGTCAGCGGGTGCGGGGGGGAAGTCAAAGACGCCTGATGCGGGCAGACCCCGAGCGCGCCGCGGGCCCGCGAGCGTGGCACGGAATGCAAAACATAATCTTCTGCGCTACTATCTATCATGCAGCGGTTGGGGATCATGCCCGGATGCCAGCGAATTTATCCGGCTGATTATTCACCCCCCTTCTTAGATGTGGGTGTGCCCCTAGCGCGCGCTTGGAGATAGCCGGCCTGGAGTTCGATCGGACTTTAATCCACCACCCCCGGCCCGCGCGGCTAGGGGACGGGTTAGGCTGAACACAAACAGCTGCCGCCAGTTTGTTTGACGCAGTGGGCAATGACTAGATGCAATTAACATTATGAAAAGTGCTATGACGCACTGACTCCCCGTAACAGGCCGTCGTCTTTACGCGGAGCCGACTGCTCAAGAAGTGGGCGTTTGTTAGAATAATGGGGTATGGACACGAACCGCGCGCGGGGTCAGCGCGCTGGCTTTTATGTCGCTGTTCGATATTTGGCAGATGAGGGGAGGGGAAGGGGGCACTTAAACTGTACGAGGGAATTGACAAGCCAAGACTGGTCGCGTCCATAGCACCTGCCACGTGAATATCCCAGTAGGCACCACCAAGGCCGGTGGTCCCTTCAGCAGCGCGGTCTGAATAATCGAGATCAGTGGTGCCAAGCTGGGCCGCATTGCGCGATTTCCAACATCGTTGGCACGTGACGCACATGATGTATGGGGAGTCACGTGTGGACGTCGAACGCTGCGGAACCCGGCCTGACCGCCACTATCTGCGCGGGGGAGCTAAAGCCGGTGCGTTCGTCAGCAGGGTTCCTGAGCCGCAGAATTTTGGCCAGCGGCACACTGCGCGCATTGAACCATGCGACGTGCTCGGCTTTGGGAACAGAAAAAAGGGGTGAGTACGCCAGACGATACCGCCTAGCTATGGCATCATGTGCATATGTTGCTCCAAGTCTTACCCGGGCCCCCCGCCTCGTGGCGTAGACCAACTTCCACTCACCTTACGAATTAATGTGCCGCGTGACATACATGGGCCTCATAGGGCTGGGGTTTCTACGCTTTGGTAGAACGCCGTCGAGCTGTGCTGCACACTCCGTAGCCAATCTTCCTCGAGGTCTCTGCACTCAGCAATCACCGATATAGGAAACCATTGGCGTTGTCTCTCGTTCAGTCGGGTGATCGCGAGCCTCGCGCGCTACCGGGCGGTCCGTGTGCGGTTCACCTGCAGAGCGAGCTGTCAGACGCACGAAGGTGGAATAGGGCTCCAGTGACATGTCCTAGGGTATGACCAATGCCAGCGAAAACAGCGCAACCTGAGAGTATATAGGCACTGCGATTCCCAACCTCACCTGGGCTTTGATCCCTCCGAGACTCGTTACCAAATGTTTGCTGGCAAATCGTGCGTGGTTCAAGCGCTGGACCACTCGACGGCTAAAGCTGAGTCGGTGGTCATAGACCTGGCGAGGATCCGCCAGGCCGATTGCTGGATATTCGACCAGACAAACATCCTCTGCATCGACCAGGTTGCTACTCTGGCGCGGATCGCCACCATGTTCGAGGATCTGGAGGCTGGGCCGTTGCCGGTGTGTCGAACCCTCGCGAAGCTGCTACTCACCGCAGTTCTCGTGGCGCTGGGGCGCCGCAGCTCACCCGTTTGGTTTGAGGCAGCGCTCGTGTACCAGTGCTTCGCGCAGCTGTCTGATCCCGCCCAGCAAGACCTGTCGCGGGCCCAGCTCCAGCTGTTCAGCTGCATGGCCATGTTCCGAACCGCCTACGAGAAGTGTCATGTGCTCGTACTGAACGACGCGACAACGGTGCTCACCCAATTGCAAGGCAGCGCCGATTCCCGCAACAATGTGCTCAAGGACCTGGAGGTTTATGGGCGCCTGTCACACCTCGACCCATACACCCCCGTAGATGGGGCATGGCCCGGGCCCACCAGCGCGGAGTGGCAGGACAGTGGCCTGATGATGTGGCTGTACGGCAGCGTGTACAATTCGTATATCCTGGCCGAGCGGCTGATTGAGGCGGCCAGCTGCTTTGATGAGGCCGAGACGGCCCTGCACCAGTTCGAGCGGCTGGTGGCAGCGGAGATAAGCTGCGTTGACGAAGACCCCGGCGTGGGCAATGACGCATTTCTTGCGGGCGGCGTGCTGTCGGGCCAGGTGCTAAAGCGACTGGAGCACGCGATGCAGACGTACTCCGAGACCATCAACTCGCACGTTGCACCCAAACACCCCCAGGGCCCGTCGGGAAGCGGCAGCATGCTGAATTTTGTTGACTATCTCAAAGAGCGCATGCTTGGAAGCAATGTTGTGCTAGAGTATTTTGTGAATGCGGTGTGCCAGTTCCCGTCGCTCGACTCGACGCAGCACCTTCCTGGATCGATGCGGCAGCTGGCGCTGGCGGTTCTGCAGCTGCAGCTGCAGCTGCCGAGCCTGATCGATGTGTCGCAGCTCAGCGACACAGCCCATGAGCTCTACTCGCGCCTCGAAGGTAATGAGCAGGCCTCGGCCGGCGACTCGCCAGTGAGAACATGGATCGAGGATGTTCTGGGCGTCTACAAGCGATTCGAGCGCGATTGCGCGTCTGACATGGAGGCCGTGCACACTGCGGTTGCCGAGGGTCTTGTTTGAAAAGGATTTTTAGCACGACATGATCGAGTTCGTGTCCACGCCGCGGTGGTAATTTTGCTGCCAGGTCTCAACTCCAAAGCGGCCATCCAGAGTAGCAAGCGAACCCCAGCTCTACTCCCTATTTAAATGATATCAATTTATTTATTCATACTATTTATTTACTGATTCCCATTTTTCAAAGCGCCAGAACGTCTTTCTTTTTCAATGGTAGAGTCAAGGGCGGTTGAGTGTGCAACGGCAGCGCGGGGCGTGTTTGTCTGTGTGCGCGGGGGTGTGTGTGCGGCTGCGCACAACGGCTACCGGGACCCAGCCAGTCACGTTCACTTAGGCAGCATCGAGCAGCATCACGCTTAGTAGAGATCAAGTGTGGGAAGTTTATCCGCGGGCCCGGAAGATTAGCACTTGCACAGGCTTACAGGCTCCGCGATCATATCGAGCCAAGCCGAGCAGCGAATCATTGTTTCAACAAAAACGACAGGAGTGGGCGCTCGCACCGCCTGGCCTTAGCCCCGCGCTGGCTCCTCCACCCTCGCCAACTGATTAAGCAGCAGCTTCGTCCCTCCCCCGGCGCGCACGTCAGCAACCCTTCCTCCTGCTATTTGATCGCATTGGCGCGTCGCAAATGGTGTTCAACGAGAAGGAGTTTTTGGCGTCGTATCCCAACACGGCGCCCGCATCTGCTGGCAACGGGTACCCCGGGCACCTGACGCCCGAGCAGGACAAGGCGCTGGCACACATGCGCGAGCTTGTGCATGCGCAAGGCTACGAAGAGCGGACGGACGATGCGACGCTGCTGCGGTTTCTGCGCGCGCGGCGGTTCGACGTGGCGAAGGCGCTCGAGATGTACACGGCGTGCGAGAAGTGGCGCAAGGAGTACGGCACCAACACGATTCTCGAGGACTTCGACTTTCCCGAGCGCGAGCAGGTGCTGAAGCAGTACCCGAAATACTACTACAAAACGGACCGCGAGGGCCGGCCCGTGTACTACGAGGAGCTGGGCCACGTGGACGTGTCGAAGCTGATGAAGATCACGACGAAGGACCGGCTGCTGAGGGAGCTTGTGCGCGAGTACGAGGCGTTTATCCGGTACCGGCTGCCGGCGTCGTCGCGGGAGTTTGGGTACCTTGTTGAGACGTCGTGCACGGTGCTGGACCTCAAGGACGTGAGCCTGCGGACGGCGAGCAACGTGTACTCGTTTATCTCCGAGGCGGCGACGATTGGCCAGAACTACTACCCTGAGCGGATGGGCAAGTTCTACATCATCAATGCGCCGTGGGGGTTCTCGATGGTGTGGTCGATCATCAGCAAGTTTTTGGACCCTGTGACGGTGGAGAAGATCCACATTCTCGGCAGCAAGTACAAAAGCGAGCTGCTGAAGCAGATTCCGCCGCCGAACCTGCCTGTTGAGTTTGGCGGGCAGTCGAAGAGCAACGGGCCGATCTACCTTGCTGACGACGGCCCGTGGCAGGACCCGAAGTTCATTGGTCCCGAGCGGCGGATTGTGGAAAACGGGGGCGAGAAGGCGGGTCCGCCGGCGTACAACGCCGGCGACGCTGCCGACGACGCTGCCGACGATGCACGCAGTTTCAAGACGGCCCCGCTCGCGTGAGTGCGGCCGGCGAGGCAGGCGGCACCAGCGGTGCCAGGTTTCCGTCGGCGCGAATCGGCGCCCGCGGCCGAATTGGCGCGAATAGGCGCGAATTGGCGCGAATTGGCACCAGTCGGCATGAATTGGCACTAGTCGGCACCAGTCGTCACCAATCAGCACAAATTGGCACCCAAGCGGCACTCACGCGGCACCATTCGGCACCAATCGGCACTAAAGCGGCACCAAACGGCACCAATAAGCACCAACCAGCACCAACCAGCACTAACAAGCACTAACCAGCCATCAACAGCACTGAGCGCCGGCAGGTGCGGTGGCGTAATACTAACATTCCTACATAAGTGAAGCACATAGGCCATTCCCTACCTAAACTTGTGTGTGGGGCGTTGCATCGGCCCCGCCCGCCGCGTGCAGAAGGGCGGCGGTGGCGACCCGACGCGCATTCGCGCGCTCAGCACTGGCGGGACGCGCGCCACGTGACGCGGCTCGAGGGCGCGGTCACATGGGTTGCACGACACTTCAAAAGAAAGCGAGTCAACAGCCCTCTATCGCGCTTGTGGCGAATCGGCGGTCTCGAGGCGTAGAGCACAGCGATGTCGACCTCGGCGAGAAAACGGCTCATGCGGGACTTCAAGCGGATCCAGCAGGACCCCACCGGCGGAATCTCCGCCAGCCCCGTTCCCGAGGATATCATGCGCTGGAACGCAGTTATCATCGGGCCCGACGGCACGCCGTTCGAGGACGGCACGTTCAAGCTGGTGATCCAGTTTGACGAGCAGTACCCGACAAAGCCCCCGCTCGTCAAGTTTGTGTCTGAGATGTTCCATCCAAACGTGTACCAGAGCGGCGAGCTGTGTCTCGACATCCTGCAGAACCGCTGGAGCCCCACGTTCGACGTCTCGACAATCCTCACAAGCATCCAGAGCCTGCTCAACGATCCAAATACCGCGTCGCCGGCAAACGCCGAGGCGGCAAACATGTTCCGCGACCACCGCACCCAGTACCAAAAGCGCGTGCGCGAGACGGTCGAGAAGAGCTGGGCGTGAGGGCCCGCGCCCGCGCCCGCGCTGCCTTCCCTCTTCTGTTAATACTGGGCTGTGCGCGGGCGGCCGGCTGTGCCCGGGTCGCTCAAGGCTCCCGTAACATAGCTCCACAACCTCCCGGGGTCGAACATGCCACGGGCGCCAGACAACCGAGTCCAGACAGCGTTTTTTTTGCAGCGGCAGCCGACCCCGCCTCCAGCTGGACCCTGTCTCCAGCCTGCCTCCTTTGTTTGGGCCCACAATACATCTCTTTAAAAGCTCTTTGACTGCGGGCGGACTCCACCGCCGACATTTTTTTACATCTATTATTTATGCTCTAAAGGGTTTTTTTCACCATTCGCGCCAGACCCGCGGGGCGTGCTGCGCGCGCTAGCCGAGCCAGCTTTGTCGCCCGCGCGATTTTTCCTTTTGGTCATGGCCCTCCAGTTCGAGGTGGTCGCGAAGTGCTCGAAATCCAAGGCGCGGGCGTCGGTGCTGCGCATGCCGCACGGGCCCGTGGCCGCGCCGGTGTTCATGCCTGTGGGCACGCAGGCGTCGCTGAAGGGCCTCACGCCGCAGCAGCTGTGCGACATGGGCTGTGAAATCTTTTTGAACAACACATACCACCTGGGCCTGCGCCCTGGGCAGAGCGTGCTGGACACGGTCGGCGGCGCCCACCGACTCCAGAACTGGGAGCGCAACATTCTCACCGACTCCGGCGGGTTCCAGATGGTGTCGCTGCTCAAGCTCGCGGTGATCACCGAGGAGGGCGTCGAGTTCCTGAGCCCGCACGACAACTCGCCAATGCTGCTCACCCCCGAGCACTCGATGTCGCTCCAGAACAGCATTGGCTCCGACATCATGATGCAGCTCGACGACGTCGTCCACACCATGACCACGGGCCCGCGCGTCGAGGAGGCGATGTGGCGCAGCATCCGCTGGCTCGACCGCTGCATCGCCGCCCACAAAAACCCCCACTCCCAGAACCTGTTCGCGATCATCCAGGGCGGCCTCGACCTCGATCTCCGCCGCGTGTGCTGTGCTGAGATGGTCAAGCGCGACACCCCCGGCATAGCGATTGGCGGGCTCAGCGGCGGCGAGGACAAGGTCAACTACTGCCAGGTGGTGTCCGCCTGCACAGACATCCTCCCTGCCAACAAGCCGCGGTACTGCATGGGCGTCGGGTACGCCGAGGACTTGGTGGTGTCGGTTGCGCTGGGAGCAGACATGTTCGACTGCGTGTACCCCACGCGCACAGCGCGTTTTGGCACGGCAATCACCCGCTTCGGCCTCCTGAACCTTCGCAACGCGAGCTTCCGCGACGACACCGGGGTTCTGGAACCCGGCTGCGGATGCCCCGTGTGCAGCTCGATGGGCATCACGCGCGCCTACTTCCATCTCGCCGTGACCAAGGACACCGTGCCGGCCCATCTGCTGACCATGCACAATACGTGGTACCAGCTCAATCTCATGCGCACAATGCGCCAAAGCATCATAGACGATACCTTCGAGCAGTTTGTGCGGCAGTTCTTCGCCGACAAGTACGGCAATGAAGCGTATCCAGAGTGGGCGGTGGATGCGCTGCGCTCGGTGAATATATCGATTGGCAGCCACCCAAGTAATTAATGCGCAAAGGATGCGTCACGCATGAGCGGTACGGCAGGCTAATGAACAGACGAAACGTATATAGATGCCACGAACGAAGTCGAGACTGGTATGATATGCAGGCTGAACGTGTGCACACAGAGAATGCACGCGACCGTAAGATAGCGAATGAATGCACAGTTGTAGATGTACAGATTATGCTTAGGAAAGTCGTGATGGTCGTGATCTAGCGAAGCTCCAGGCGCCGCACCGACTGCAGCGCCGTCGACGCGCGGCTCTCGACGTCCGAAAACACCCTCAGTGACTGCTCGGCGTCGCGGATATGGCGCTCCAGCTCCTCGCGCTGGCGGGTGCGGCTCTCGAGCTGCGACTGGAACGCCGAGCGCACGTCCTGCGCAGGGTACCGGAGAACCTTGCGGCACTCGCCGGCAATGCGCTCGGCGTTGCCCCGCACGTACCCCAGCTCGTCGACCTCGAACGCGATCTTCCGCGCCAGCTTGCGGGCAATCGTCCGCGGAAGCTCGTGGATGACCCACGCGCCAAGCCCCACTAGCAACACCAGCGCCAGCGGCACCACCAGACGCCTGGTTCCGATCAGCGCGTGGACTTTGGACACAGACACAAGCCCCGAGCTCTGGTACAGAGACACTGCCGTCAGCGCGCCCCCCAGCGCACTGCCGGCCGACGCTGCCGACGACGATGCGGCCGATACCAGCGCGCGCTTGCTGCTGTTGAGCACCGGCAGCGGCCGCTCCAGCAGCATCGACAGATCAAGCGCATCGAATACAGTGAACTCGGCGACTATCTGCTTGCTCAGGTTGTCCTTGCGGCGGCTGAACATCGCGGCGTGCTGGAACACTTTGGAGAACGCCGGCTGCTCACCCACATGCAGAATGCCCAGCTGCTTGATGCTGTCCACCGCCGTGGCCGTGGCCGTGCGCGCCTCGTCCTCGCAGTGCACGACGCTCTGCTGGATGCGCTGCACAAGAATGTCGCGCGTCTT
The DNA here is from genome assembly GCA_030579755.1 of Entelexis gropengiesseri. NCBI lineage: Eukaryota > Fungi > Ascomycota > Dipodascomycetes > Dipodascales > Trichomonascaceae > Entelexis > Entelexis gropengiesseri. The sequence goes on along the minus strand of JAKTRO010000057.1, from coordinate 10,000 downwards.
TGCCGCGTACGCAAACACGTTCCACAGCCCGGTGTACTCGGTCACAGGCTCGTCGCCAATCGTGTTCACCGCCTCGGTCAAAAACTGCTCGGTGTTCTCGAGTAGCGAGTGGCACAGCCGCTCGGTATCCCGCTCAATCTTCTCGGTAACCGACGCGTACTCGCCCACAGTCTTGTCGATGGCGGGGAGGAGCTCGCGGATGCGGGCCGCGAGCTCCTCCTGCTCGCCCTTGGCCAGGCTGGTGTTGAACCCGGAAAGCACCTTGAGGTCGTCGAGGACATTCAGCAGGTACGTCCGCGCCGGCGCGAGCTTTGAGGCGCTGCGGCGCTCGAGCACGAAGCTGCGCAACGACGCCTCGAGACGGTCGAAGTCCGGCGTCCCGGGCCCGCTGCCGCCGTCGTCCCCGCCATCGGGCCCGGGCGACCCCCCGGCCGGCGTCTCTGGCCCGCTCGAAACAAAATGCACAAAGTCGCCTGCGCCCTTGTGCGTCTCGGGCGCCACGTCCGCCACCTGCTTGAGCACGCGCTCGCGGCACCGCGCCTTGTCCTGGATCTTGTCATAGCTGTTGACGGCAATGAACACCAGCGACTTCTCGCGCGCCGTGTCGGCAACAAATTCCTTCGCCGACTGCGTGAACTGGTTCTCCGCGCTGACCACAAAGATCACCAGATCAATCTCCTCCTGGCGGCCAAACAGCTCGGTGGTGCGGATCTCGCTCACGTTGAGGCCCGGCGCGTCGATCAAGCACACGTCCATCACCCCGTTCGACAACAGCGACTGCTGGGGCGGCCGCGGGTCCCGTAGGTAGACGCGCAGCAGCTTGAACGCGTCCGAGCGGTGCACCAGCGTCTTGAGCTCGTCAAGACTGTATTTGTCGTAGGTGCTCAGGTCGGCAATGTCGTAGGTCTTGCCCAGCAGCACCGCGTGCACCTCCTCAGTGCCGTGGTTCTTGCCCACATCCACCACCTCGCAGAACACGTCGGTGCACGGCTGCTGGTCCACGGGCAGCACATGGCGCCGGAGCAGGGCGTTGCACAGGCTCGACTTGCCGGCGTTCAGATCGCCGGTCACAAGAACCAGCGAGTCTGTGTTCTGCAAACGCGACCGCAGCTTGGCGGTGTGCTGGCTGACGTGCGTGAGCTTCGACTCGATCAGCCCCTTCGACGGCGTGCCCACTACCACGCTGCTGGCGCCCATTTTGAGATCCAGCTGCAGCACCGACAGCTTTTGCTTGGTCGGCACCTCGATCTGCCCGGCTTTGTTGAACTCGGCAAGAGTGCTGAGCAGCTCCATGAGATTCCCCAGCTGCCGCTCCAGCTCAATCCGGTCTTTGTTGAATTGGATCTGCAGATCCTGAGAGTCCAGCTGCGCGCGCGAGCCTGCCGACAGCGCTCGGCTGTGCCGGTGCGAGTTGGGAGCCGCCAACAGGGATAGCACGCCGTCCTGGGAAACCACATCGGGCTTCAGCTCGCTGCTCTCATCCTGGTGGCTTGAATCTTTGTCAATGCCATTCTCCTCATGGCCCACTGCCATTTGTCGGTGGTGTCTCGCGCTCTATTGTAGAGTGGTGCAAAGCCTGAAGAGCAAAGGGCACACACCCACACTGGCACACCGCCGTTTCGTATACGCTGACAAGTCAGCGTGCACCCCTTGTCAGACTGCACCACCTCGTCAGGCAAGGCGCTGGCTGGCTACGCGTCTACATTAACAACCACAATAAATTCACAGTATATATAAAAAGGTGTACCACTCTGCTCCGTATACTAAAAACAGCGAGCTTGCTGCTCTATAATCGCGTACATATATATTACAATGACTGCGTCAATGCCGAAGAGATCGTCGCCGATCGTCTCTTCCTACGATTCCAAAATGACATTAGTTCAAAATTACAGGCCCTTCATTCCGTAGAAATGCAATGGAGCCTATTAGCAGGACAAGCCGTATCAACAAGGTAGGCCGCATCAACTGGGTGAGCCTTATCTCCAAAACGAGCCCCCCTCAATCGTGCATACGACCTATCGGATCGCGAGATAGAATCATTCAAAATTTGCGATCCCTTCACAAAATAGAAGCGCAGCGACGCTACAAAACGACTCACATTAACAGCGCAAGCCTCAAAACCGGAATGAGCCGCTTTCACAAAGGCTATGACCCAATGGTCGCGAAATAGCAGCGCGAGGTCGGATAGCACTTAGTGTACCCAACCGTCGACAGTAATAAATACCCCCCTCCCGCAACCAACTCGAGGGGATGGGCTGAGGACTATGTCTCAATGCGATGAGTTGAGGAGTGCCGCTCCATGGCCGACTCCGCGACGGATTGCTTGCAGACAGCACACTTGACGGTTGGCTCGTAGCGCTCATGCACCCGCCGATGTTTGTTGAGGTCGGTCTTTTGGATGAAGGTGCGGCCGCACGCATCACACGAATACGGACGCTCTCCGGTATGGACGCGACGGGTATGGTACGTAAGTCCACAGCGCTGGGCGAATCGCTCTCCACACAACTCGCATCTGAAAATCTTCTTGTAGCTATGGGTGAGCATGTGGACATGCAAACAGGTCTTTTTGGTTAGCCGCTCTTCACAAGTCGAGCACTCACTCACGGGAGCGGGTGAGCGCGCGGGCTGCGCGAGTTCATACTGCTTGAGCGATAACGGCGGTTCCGTAGTGGTGTCGGCCGATTGACCGCTGGCACCCTGAAGCTCGAATTTGATGGGCTCTTGGGGCTGGAGCTCATCCGTTTGGCACTGCTGCTTTGGCCGAGGAATGCGCTTGAGCTTCGGGAGCTCCAATGCCCGAGACCGGCCATTGCCGTCGCTATATCGCGCAATCACATCGCGAACGCGTGGTAGTTTGAGGCGGACCCTCAACTTCCGGCCGGCCTCGACAGACCCGGAGGCTCTTGCTGGCAAAAATTTTGCAGGCGAAGCCAGCGACGAGGCCGATTCCGGCGAGCGCCGCGAAGGCGAGAACCTACCTTGAGCTAAAGCAGACTGAGACATTGGACGGAATCGACTAGTCTCCGCGATTTAAGTCTCTAATTACATAGACGACCCGTCCGTCTGCCGCTAACCAGCTCTTTCGGCCTCCGTCACCACCTTATTAAAGCCCTAAAGGAAGCTGCCGCGAGTATCTGACTGTTGATCTGCGCCGATCTTTATGCGCTTGGGGTTGGGGTGTCTCAGTCGCCTGTATGAAGCATGTAGACGCACCCTTGCGGTGGACGAGCCCTGCGAGGGGAAACCATGGCAGCATTGGCACGCGGGGCGCTTTTTTCCAACGCTACAACCGCTTTGCTTTACTTGATTAACCTGCAAATACGCGTTATGCATTTGCAGCGTGTTTATTCTTGTGTTTTCTATATACGGATAAGTACGGGGTAGCCCTTGCCCATATCTCTTTCATTGGTGCCTCTTAATGCCGTACGGTGGCCAAGATAAATATAGTGGAGAGGCAGCTCTGCGGTGTTTTGTGAGAAGCAGTGGCGCACAGTAGACGCCCGCGAGAATACCTCAAAGGTGTTTGTTGCTGCAATCACAATCTCAAATGATCTCAATCTTACAGCTGGCGGAAACCGGTCTCAACCCGACTAAGGCTTGCATTTCGAGGAATTTTATTCGCGTCTTATCTTTCACGGATGACTGAGCTATCAGGGACGTGCGCTCCCGTCGTTCAACCACCAGGGCCCCCCTCCCCATCCATGCGACTATTCCTACATGATGTATGCATATGCATGCACGTCGCCTAGCACTTACTCAAAACATCGTTTAACGAGCAAGATCCTGCATCACATTATCGGGGTAGCACCGCCCTGATTCGCGAAGACGCAGGCTACTTCTGACCCTACCTATTACCAGCATACTCACGCGGGGGGGCTACCAAAAGCCACAAGGAGGCGATAGATACGACATTACGATACCCCAATTTTGGGCGGGCTCCAGCCTGGCGAGCTCCTCTATTCCATGCCGATCTCCCGGGCACCTATGTGGATCTCCTGCACGCCCCTAAAGTTGTGTGCAGTAGCGCCCCTATCCCTGATGCACATGACTGGACTTTTGCGCACGCCCACCGCCGCCCCCGCCAAGAGGGTAATGTATTAGGCAGCAGGGGCGTAGATCCTCACTGTGAGCCTTCGAGCCCGCGAGCGTGAACACCTCGCGATCGGGATTTGGCCTCAACAAGCTCTGGCCCGTTTTCCCGTCAGTGGCTATCGGTGCATGTAGCTCAACAAAGCACTCTGCAAGTCATGACTCGTAAGCACTGCACACCCGCATGCAAGCCCTAGCCCGACTCAATTATAGGACACGGAATCTATTGCCGACTCCGTGCCCCAGTGCGATCTCGTGGCCCCGATCTCCTGATCGCCCCTTAAGATGCTCATTTCTTCTCACTTCGATGGCCGAGCTTGACTCCTCTGTTTCGGATAACGGAACCGACTTGGGGCGTTTGGGCCTGAGCGCCGAGCGGGGAGAGGGTGCGGCGCGATAGGACCAGTCATGTGCTACGGTAATCGCTGCCCGGGAAGCGAGGCGCGCGCCCGTCATGTGATTCACAGCTCGCCCCGGAGTGACGTGCTGCCGAGAAACACAGTTGGTGCAGTGCCCGTTTTGCTGAAACCCTCGCGCTGGACGCCCGCCCGCTGCCCCGCTACTGGACAACTATAACCATATGCATGATACACACTAGCGTCACCCCCCACCGTATTGACGTGGCTGCCCTGCTCGAGTCCGTGAAGGACCCCGGCGCAGGAGCCGTCGTCTCCTTCAGCGGTATTACGCGCGATTCGTTCGAAGGCAAGCACGTCACTGCTTTGGCCTATGACGCTTACGTGCCCCTCGCCGAGCAGACGCTCGCCCGCATTGCCAGCCAGGCCGCCACTAGATACGCTCTCAAGCACGTAGTGCTGGTACACCGCACTGGGCTCGTGCGCCTCAGCGAGGAGAGCGTTTTTATTGCTGTGTCGGGCGCACACCGTCGCGAGGCATGGGACGGCGCGGAATGGATTCTGGAAGAGGTCAAGAGAACTGCGGAGATATGGAAGAAAGAGGAGTATTCAGATGGGTCCACGAGCTGGGTTGCTGGCGTGCCGCGCGTGCCGCATGAGCACAAGTAGAAGTAAGTAGAAGTGGCTTACGGTCATTATATTTATATTTTAATGCATCATTACTCTAAAAGCACAGTTCCATCGTAGAATATTCATCACTTCTATCATCATCAGAAAAAAAAAAGCATAAGATTGCTTCCCCTGGTCTTTTCACGACACTGCCAATTAGAACCAGCCGTCCTGCTCGCGGTACTCTTTAGCTTTGTCGTGAACAACCACCACATAATTCGTGTAGGCCGGCGTATCGTTGATTGTGTCCTCGACCATTAGCGTGCGCACTTGGTACTCGGCCCCGTCGAGAGCTTGGCGCACGATCTGCAGCGGTAGCCAGCTCCGGCCTACACGCAGAGCCAGCTCAGCGCACAGCTCCCGCACCGATGCACTGAGCTGAGTATCCAGCACCGGGAGCTCGTCGAGAAGCGGACTCACCCTCTCAAGATCTGAGACACCGAACAGATCAAGAAGGAACTCGGGCCGCACCCCTTTTGCGAGGTACAGATAGAGCTGCGAGCCGTCGAAAATCAGAAACGCGTGGCTAAGAGTTTGCAGGCTATCAAACTGAGCCTTCACCATAGTCCGCAATCCAACATCGTAGATGCGAGGATAGAGAGTGAGAGCCAGCCCATCCGTTGTTGAGCTCTCTAGCAAGCGTGCGCTGTGCGCGCGCGCATCGCTACTGTACGCCCGCGATCCCAGGGCTATAGTTTTTGTCAGAGCCAAACCGTAGATGATCATCTGCCTGAGGTTAGTGGGCATGAGCAGCTGCGATTGCGGCATGCCCTGGCCGGCATGGAACCGGGCGCTGCCAAACACCTCAACAACCTTCTCGAGGATTGCTTTGCGGATTTCCGCAGTGGGGGCTTTGGTTAATTGCGCCACAGATTGCCGGGAGATTACTGCCATGACTACGTCAATGTCCACAAACTTGAGGACGGACTTGATCTTGGTCGTTACACCGGCCAGCAGATTGCAGACCCGGATACGTCGCTCGCCCGATGCGGTCGTGTACAGAATAGCCGCTTGGAAATGAGTGTCAAGCTTCGGATCAAGCTGGCCATCGTAGGCAAGAGTAGCAACCACCGTTGTTTTGGAGTCCATGAAGCCCACGCTGGGGCCCAGCAACTCCACCTGCAGGCCATTGGAAGAGCGGATCTTGAGCTGGGCCTCACGAGCCACCTCCGGCTGCGAGACCAACGACAGGAAATCAGCAATCACTCGCCGCCGATCGCGCTCGTGAATGAACCGCGGATAGTAGAACTGCTGCCCACCACTCTCGCGGGTAAGGCCCCCCAAATTAGCCAGATCGAGGTACCCCGTCGCAGGCAGTGCGAATATATCGCATCCGCACCCCGCCGCTCTTAATGCGGACGCGAGTTTTGTGTAGTACGGAGACGTGGACTCGAAGAGCTCCTTTTGTGCGGGCTGGTCGGGGGAGGTAATTCCGGCAATGGCGGTATCGCGAAGAGCCAAGCGTGATTCTCCCACCGACGGCAGCATACTAAGCATCGTGGTGATGCGGCCAGGGCCGCAAGCATTCAAAGCCGCACTCACCGCCTGGCCAAAGCAGGAGCCACGGTCCGCAGAGTATGTGTGGAGGCCCGGCAGCTTGTCGAGGAATGCCTCGAACGCAGCCCGCTCTTCAGGATGCGAGACATCAACAAAAACGTCAGGAGGAATGACCTCACTGCCAGGGCTGCAGACCATCATCTCGATTCGCCGGCCCGGTTTTGAGCGGTAGACCTGGATGTTCGAGTCGAAGGTCATGACGGCGATTCGAGCGTCGGGCGGGATGTAAGGCAGCGCCGCCTTCAGCGCCTCCGCAAACAGTTCGATCAGGTGCTTTTGAAGGGCGTCACGCCCCGCCTCGATAACAAACATGTGGTGGTATGGCGCGGCGGACTTTGAGTCGTAGTCGGACCCTTGCCACGCGCCTCGCCCTGAGGGTTCGGGCACGACCACAAAGTCGTATGTTCCGTAAGCCAGTTCCGGCCGCTCCTCCCAGTCCACGCGGCGGCCGTCGGCTCCGACTGGCTGGAAGTACGACGAGGGAGTGTCGTTAACAAACAAGCACATGTTGCATACAAATTGCGCACCGCCTTGCGTGAACTGCATCGACGGGTTGATGTAGGCGCGACACCGATGGCAGCGCGGCGGCATCTCGAGGTCGGTACTGGTGAATTCTGTGAAGTCTGCCAGAGGCACCTCCGGCTCGGCAAATGGGCGCAGGTAGAGCCCCAGCGGCAGCTTTGTCGACTCGCGCAGCTTGGCTGTGGCCGCCACATTGTACATCGAGATCCGGAAGAACTCTGGGCCGGAGACCCCCTGGTCGACTACCGTGTACTGCGCGTCGGCCGGGGGCGGGCAGGTATCCTGAAAGGTGCGGAACACGCCGTCGTTTCCCTCTGTGACGGCAGCCTGGGCAAGCTCGCGCTCCTCCGGAATTTCGGGGATTGGCTCGTGGGAGTGGCTGCCGAAGCTGAGAGTGGAAGGCAGCCGCGGGTGGGCCGAGATGCGGTCGACAAGCCGATCGCCGCGGGGCACCACGGGCGATGGGGCGATATGCAGGTTATCCAGCCGTTTTTGGACAAAGGTTTCGTCGGGCGTTGCCGGCGGCAGCGTGTCGTCCCAGTAGTGGGGCGGCTCTGGCTCCGGCGTGGCGTTTGCTGGCCGGAGATCATGGTAAACGTGGAAGTTTCTGCGGCGAGACATGCTGTCACGACCGCGTAGCTGAGGATGAGGTGCCGGCCCGGCTGGTTTGTTCAGCCCGTCGTCTCGCCTCGCAAGGCCGAGATCACCAGGGCAGGGATCTCGGCCACGCGGTACTGCGACTGCGTTGGCCATCATTCGCGCTGCTGACAGCTGCTGACAGTGCACCACCACCAGGCTTGGGAGGCGACGCGTGACGCGCTCGACGCTCAGGGCAGCGGAGCCCTGCGTTTCCATCGCTCGAGGGCTGATCATCAACAAAACCCGCGCGTGGAGCACTGCGACTGAACTGGCCCAGCGTTTACGCCGGCTCTACCTAGAACCCAACTTACTAAACAGCCACTTCTGAAACCAGCTCTGGCTCAGACAGAATGGGAGTAAATGGCCTTCTGCGGCTGCTGCAGCCAATATCGGTTCCCCGGCAGCTCGAGCACTTCCAAGGCCGGACCCTCGGCGTGGACGGGTACGCCTGGCTGCATCGCGCGGCCGCGAGCTGTGCCGAGGATCTCGTGAAAAACGTGGACACCGTGAAGCTTGTGCAGAGCATCGACAGGCGGGTCCGGCTCTACGAGGCAGCAGGCGTGAACCTCTACTTTGTGTTCGACGGCGCCCATATAGACATGAAGGCGCGCATTTCTGCCCAGCGCCGCAAGGCTCGGGCCCAGGCCAAGGCGGCGTTCCTATCGAACCAGAGCCAGAACGTTATGGGCGGCGTCAGCATAACCGCGGAGCACGCGGCAATGGTCACGGCGTATCTCAAGGCGCGCGGCATCCGCTTCATTGTGGCACCCTACGAGGCCGATGCCCAGCTTGTGTGGCTCGAGAAAAACGGATATGTCGACGCAATCCTTTCTGAGGACAGTGATCTGCTGGTGTTTGGAGCGCAGCGGCTGCTCACCAAGGCCGACGGCCGCACGGGAGACTGTATTGAGGTGAGCGCCGAGCACCTCCCGCCGCACTTCACTCCCGAGGGCATGCGCGCGCTGGCAATTGTGTCTGGCTGCGACTACTCGCAGGGGGTCCAGGGCCTGGGCCCGGTCAAAACCAGTGCGCTGGTGAAGAGCTTTGGCGGCGATCTGGCAGCCATTTGCGCGTCGCTGATGCGCAGCGGCAAAATCGACCAGGCGTTTGTCGACGAGGCGAATAGAGCCGACGCCGCGTTCCAGCACCAGCGCGTGTGGGACCCGAAGCTGTGCAACATCGTGCATCTCAGCGATCCGGACGGCAGCGTACCCGTGCACCTGCTCTCGGATGCCGTGATTGGGCCGCTTCTGGCCCGGCCCGACGCGCACCGGATAGCTCGCTGTGTGGTGGACCCAAACAACCCCGAGCGCATGCTTCCGGTCTCGCCTGCCGTCGCCCAATTTGTTAATCGCCTTTTCCCGTTCGCCAAGGCGTCGCCGAGCCGCTACGCCTCGGCCCCCTCAGTTCGGTCGATGGTGGACCGCCGGCTCCAGACGCCCTCAAGCATGCAGGGCACCAGTACGCGGAGCACAGTCTCCCCCTTTTTCAAGCAGAAGCCGCTTCCGGCCGCCGCCCGCTTTAGTACTGACACTGATAAAGAGAATACCTGCGCCTTACCTACGCCCCCGGCAAGTATGCGCTCGTCGACAGTGATCTCTAATACCCCATTGAAGCGTAACAGTGGTGACAATGAACTGGGCTCGGCCCTGACCTCTCAATTCAAAGCGCTCCGCACCGACACCGCGGCTGACGTGTCCAGCCCCACGCCTCTGCGCTCAAGTCACCCGAATAGCCAAAAGCCGGTGACCATCGCGCGTCCTCACGCAGCGGCGGCTCCTGCCTCTTTGGCGTCGGTCACGATCAGCGCCGCGCACGAGCAAACCTCCAGAACATCAACAGCGGCATCACGCCAGAGCAGCAGCGCTGAGTACGGCCACGCAACTGACAGGAGCATGGCCGATAAGCTCGTTTCCTTGCAGAAGTTCGCATATACAAAAAGCTGAGAGCTCTATTTATTTTCCTAAATGTAAACATACAAGCAGCTACAGCACACGACCAAGATTGGAGTTGCTGATGTGCTGCTGAGACTTGTCGACCTTTTTTAGTTTGAAGCCGCCACCGCTGATCTCTCCAAGCAGGGCGTTGCCGAGTCCAGGCACTCCGCCGTTCGCAGCTGGTGCGGCAGCGGGCGCTGCGGGCGCTGCGGCTGGCGGCGGCGGGGGAGG
>JAKTRO010000056.1:0-51442 GCA_030579755.1 Entelexis gropengiesseri | reverse complement strand
ACATGTAGCTAGTGCGGCGCGCGACGCGCCGGGCGATGATGCGGTGCTGGCCGAGGCGGAGGCTGCGGCGTCGAGCGCGGCCCGCGCCAACGAGCTGCTGAAGCAGGTCAACTCGGACAACGCGCTGCGCATCGAGAAGCTGCAAAGGACGCAGCGCGCGCTGGCCGCCGACCTCGAGCAGCTGCGCGCCGAGAACCAGCGGCTGCGGCGCCGCCCGTCGGTGACCGGGCTGCCGGACGTCGAGCCGGCAGAGAGCTCCGAGAAGCAGCGCGCGTACCTGCGCAACGTGCTGCTCGGCTTTGTCGAGCACAAGGACCAGCGCAAGATGCTGCTGCCGGTCATAGCGACGCTTCTCGGCTTCGAAGATGGCGAAGAGGAGCGCATTCTCAACAGCCTGAAGTGATTCTCAGCCTGAAGTGATTCGCAGCCTGAAGTGATTCTCAACAACCTGAAGTGATGGCCGGTGTCCAGCTACGTACACTATAAATATTTGAGCATAAGGCATGTCCACGCGGTGTGCGATGCAACGTAGTCGATGTAACGTAGTCGATGTAGCGTAGTCGATGCGGTGCAGTCGATGCGGTGCAGCCGATGCAGTGTAGTCGATGCAGTGTAGCAGGCAGTGCAACAGCCGAGAGCTATGTTGCAGCGTTAGATCCAGTAGTAAGACGCATGCCAGCTACGGTATACTCGAGCATGAGAAGGCGCATGGCATTATGGTATCAAATTAGAAGCGGTCCAATCAGGACGCGATAAATAACGGTAAGTAGGGCACTAGAAAAAGTGCTTGAAGTCGAACGACTGCTCACGGGTCTGCGTGGGGATCTCCGCCGTCGAGTCGTCGTAGTACGACAGCCCGTTCTGCTCGAGATCCGCCTTCCGCTGGGCACGCCAGTCCCGTTTCGGGACATTCGCAGCAGGCAGCTCCGCGAGGGGAGCACGCGGCGAGGGGTTCGGGGCACCGTGGCCGTGGATGTCTGTCGAGCGCGCCACTGGCTGCGGCACATTGCCAGGTCTGGACGCCTTGCTGAGTTGCGGCTGCGCTACAACGCGCGGTGTGCTGCGGACTGCGGGACGCGGTGCTCTGCGCGTGGCAGGAAGAGTTGTTGGCTGACGCGCAGTCCGCATTGCTGGGCGTGGAGCCAGAGGCTGAACAGCCCGAGGCGCCGTCCGTGTAGCTCGTGGCGAAGCCTGTAGGAGCGGCGGCCGGGTGCAGCTCAGCTCGATGGCGCGCGACGCAGCGCGGATCGCCGCAGCCCGGCGTACTGCCTCGCCTCCATCGGGCTTTAATGGCGCGTTGCTTCGAGGATAAATAATCTGGCGCTCGGTTGCTGCTGCTGAGGCCTGCCCCGCAGCATTAGCTACCGTTCCCGCATTCGCTGCCGGTCTCGACGGCTGCGGCCTGGCCTGATCAGGCCTTCCTGCACCATGAACAGGCCGCCGCGGGTTGGGCGCTGGCCGGGTTGGTGCTGGCCGATTTGCCACTGGTCGGGCAGTGGCAGGTCGGTTTGGCGCTGATCGGTTTGATACTGGCCGGGTGGTGGCTGATCCATTTGGCCGGTTCGGTGCTGCCCGGTTAGTAGAAGTAGTAGGTGGTGGCCTGCTGGGGGGCACCCGGTTAGAGCGCAGCGAGGGCGTCGCCTGCGCTGGCTTGATCCGCTTTGCCACCGGCGCGCTGGCGCTCGCGGCCTGCGACCCAGAGGACCCAGAGCGCTTGCGCGGTAGCGACGTGCGGCGGGTCCGGCGCTCGAGCTTGGCCCGCTCCTCCTCCATGAGCTCGGCCACATCTACACCGTCAAGAGCAAACCCCGCTCCGTCATGCGCGTCCGCCCACTCCTCGAGTGCGGGCAGCAGCTCATGCAGGAGCGGCGGCTTGTGGCGCTCGACAGACTTGCGCATCGCCTCCTCGCGCTTGAGAATCTGCGAGAACCCGCGCTGCGCGAGCCGCTTCGGGTCGCGCGACGCCTCGGCGAGCTCGATCTCCTGCTGCCGCAGCGCTGCGTACTCGCGCAGCTGCTCCACAATGCGCTGCCGCTGCGGATCGTCTTTGAGCGCTTGTAAAAAAAGCCGCTCGGCTTCCAAAGCGTGCAGCGCCGCTTCCAACCGGTCGTTCGACACAACTTCGGAACCTTCCGGCACGGCTTCCGAGCGCATGGCGGGCACGGCCGTCTGGTGCTGGCGGTCAACACACAGCTCGGCCCACGCCTCGGCGATTTTGACCCGCGCGCGCGCCACTACCTGCGCCATGCTCTTGCGCTTGAGCTCATTGAGCTCGGCCAGCCGCTGTTCTGCGGCGCGCATGCGGTGGTCGGCGGTGCCGGACTCGGAGAGCGCCGCAGGAAGCTCGAGCAGCTCGGCAACCTGGACGACCTGGGCCTCAATTCGGCTCAGCTCGGCCCGCCGCGCGTCGTACCGCACCCCGATCTCCGCTTTGAGCTGGGCTAGCAGCGCTAGCCCACTGTTGGTGCACGTGTCGGCAGGGAAACTGGCCGGCAGGTCGTTCAGAAAGCCTTCCATGTCGCGGATCTCGGTTTGCATGGCCCGGGCCTCGGCCTCGCGCTGCTGCAGCTGGGCATTGAGCGCCGCGGCCTGTGCCGAGAGTGCAGAAATGTCCTTCTCGGCCAGCGAATCGGACAAAACAGGCAGCTCGAGATCCATGGCGGCGCACGACTCAGCAATTGATGCGGCTGCCGCGTTGCGCTGGGCGGTGCGCACGCGCGCAATTTCCTGAAACTGCTCGGTTTGGGCGTTAAGCCGCGCTAGCAGCGGCCGGAACGGCGGCTCGAGCTCGCTCATGCTGGGACCGGCCACGTCGGGCATTACCGCCTGCAGCTGCATGATTCGCGCGATTATGGCCTCGCACTGCGCCCTGAGCTCCTCTTTCATGCTCATTTTCGCCTCGACCAGCCGCGATGCGGCGTCGGAGAGCGCGGTCTCGAGCTCCTGCTCGCTCGTGTCGATCTGGCCGGGGTCGAGGTCGGCGTTGAGCGCGGCGACCTGCTTGACGGTCTCTGCCGCGAGCCGCTCGATGTGCCGTTGCATGCCAAAGGTCGCGAGTGATTAGCGCGGTTTGTTGTGGTGTGGAGAATCACCGCGTAAACAATGCTTAGTAATGCGCGAACCGCTGCGTGCTGCACGGGCGGCCAACAAAGCAATTGAGAGACAGCTGGCAGACAGCTGGCAGACAGTTGACAGACAGTTGGCGGCCGGCTGGCTTTGGCTTTGGTTTCAATTGCGCCTCCTGGTTCGTGTTTAGTCTAAGGAGCCTCTATACACATCTGGTCTGGTTAGCCGTGGCCTGATATTCGGGTGATGTAGGGTGATGTAGGGTGGTGCGGCGGCTGAACCTTCCTTAACTCACCACACACAATCATTCGCCCTCGAGTTACGTACCATGTCTCGCTTTGGGCGTTCTGATCAACGTGTGTCGTGTCTGTCGCGATTTCCTAAATCACTATCAGCTAAAGTAGTAAGCACCGGGCGTGAATCGGCGAACCACCGAGCGAACGAGAACCACGCTTTTGAACGGCGCCGGGATCGGAGTGCTGAATGACCCGGTTCATAATAGTCCGGCACGGCGAGACCGGCCACAACCGCGAGCACATATTACAGGGCCAGCTCGACACGAAGCTGAATGCGCGCGGCGAGGAGCAGGCCCAGGAAATCGCGGTGCTGCTGCGCGAGCGCGAGCCGGCGATCGACGCCGTGTTCTCGAGCTCGCTCAGCCGTGCGTTCCGCACCGCCGAGATCATTGCCGGCGATGACCGCCCCGTAATTGAGGCGCCGGGCTTCCGCGAGCGGTACATGGGCCAGCTCGAGGGCCTGACGCGCGAGCAGGCGGTGATCAAGCGCAACAAGGACGGCCGCCGCAGCCTGCTCGACTACGGCGAGAGCGCCGAGCACCTGCTGAAGCGGCTGCTCCAGGCGTGGGAGGACCTCAAAGTGATATGCGACGAAAATGGGTATAAGAACGTTGTGCTGGTGTCGCACGGCGGCGCGCTGTACCAGCTGTTCCGCGCGTTCTACCGGAGCGGGTACCGCATGGCGACGCCGCAGGCGCAGCAGATGTGGCATCGCGGCGGCAAGCTGGGCAACTGCTCGGTGACGGTTGTGGACGGCACGAAGCGCCAGTTCGAGCTCTACGCGGACCAGTGGGTCCAGTCGATTGTGCGGGAAAAGGACGAGACTTGATTGGGTGGCGTAGCATATTTGCATCCCTATATAATATCAATACTGAAGTGCCTCCTTTGAGTCCTTCAGAATGTGACCATTTCTTGGTCACTCTGTAACGGGTCTTAGTAGCGGCTACTGAACTGTTCACAGTACCTAGCGAATGGACTTCTCGTGGAGAACTAATTGGACTCCTCGTGGTGAAGTAATTGGACTCCTCGTTTTGAAATAACCGGACTATCTCGCCTCTCGATGATTCGGGACGCCTTGCTATTCTGACCCGCAATATGGCTTCAAAATGCAATGATTCTGTGGTCCCTCTGAATGTCTCCCCGCGGAGCCGTTCGGTTTCCTTCTGACCACAATAAGTGATGCTATTGTTTAGCTTCAATATACAATGATCTCCTGATTACTCTGAACGCTCCGCGGAGCCGCTCGGTTTCCTCGTTAAACAGTTGATGCTAGTGATTTTAGATTACTCCAGGTGCAGCAGCCGCAGCTTGAAGGTGATGTCGCCAATCTTCTGCTCCTCCTCGCCAATCACCGAGCACGGCCCGTCCGTGTACTCGCGCGCCGGCAGCCGCAGCGACTTCGTGACCATGTCGTGGTTCGTTTTGAGGCAGCTCGACAGCTCCGAGCCGTCGGAAACAAGCTCGTACTCGACCTGCACGTCGTCGGTGGTCTGCAGGCCCAGCTTCTTGCGGAACCGCTGCACGCGGTTCATGAACTCGCGCGCCGTGCCCTCGGACTGCAGGCTGGCGTCGATGTTGGTGTCCAGCACAATCAGCACGTCGTTGTTGCTGTTCACGGCAAACCCCGCGGGCATGTCCGCCTCGTCGATGGTGCGGAACACCTGCAGGTCGCCCTGCACCAGCGGAATGCCGTCAACGGTGATGTTGCCGCTGGTCATGTACGCCTCGATGTCGGCCGACGGCACCGTCGGCAGCGCCTTCTTGACGCGCATCACGTCCTTCTTCAGCTTCTTGCCGAGGGTCGGCCAGTCGGCCTGGGCCCAGCACTTCACGCCGTACTTCTTCTCGTCGGTCGTGAGCACCAGCTCCCGCACGTTCAGCTCGTCCAGCACGAACCCGCGCAGCTTCTGGACGTCCTCGATGTACCCCGCGTCGCTGTGGATCACCACCAGCTCGCGCAGCGGCGTCTTCAGGCTCACGTTCTTCTTCTCGCGGATCACGCGGCCGAGCTCGATCACCGCGCGCATGCGGTCGACGGCGCGCCGCGTGTGCTCGTCCACAAGCTCCTCGCGCACCTCGGGGAACTTCAGGAAGTGCACGCTGGCCGAGTTCTTGATGCCCTCGGCGGCGAAGTAGGCGTCGGGGATCGCGAACTTGATTTTTTGGTAGATCGTCTCGGACAAGAACGGCGCAAACGGCGCCATGGCCCGGCAGAACACAAACTCGGCCTCGAACAAAGTGTTCAGCGCGTCAAGCGTGTCCTCAACGCCGTTCTCGCCCTTCAGTCTAGCGCGGTCAAGCCGGATGTACCAGTTTGTGAGGTTGTCGAGGAACTGCAGCAGGCCCGGCACCACGCCGTACAGCCGGTAGATCTCCATCTCGCCGTCGATGTGCTTGAGGAGGTGCTGGAGCGTCGACAGCATCCAGCGGTCCATGACGTTGGTCGACACGCGGCGCGGGTCGTACTGGAAGGTTGTGCCGGTGGTCTTCTTGAGCAGCGCAACCTGGGCCTCCCAGAACTTGTACGAGTTCCACCACGGCATCAGCACCTTGCCGACCACCTCGCGCACGCCCTCCTCCTTGAACCGCAGCGTCTCGGCGCGCAGCACCGGCGAGTCGACCATGTACAGGCGCACAGCATCGGCGCCGTACTTGTCGAACATCTCGTTGGGGTCCGGGTAGTTCTTCAGCCGCTTCGACATCTTCTTGCCGTCGGCAGCAAGAATGATGCCGGTGACAACACAGTGCTTGAACGGCGACGTGTTGAACAGCAGGTTCCCCAGCACGGTGAGGGTGTAGAACCAGCCCCGAGTTTGGTCGAGGCCCTCGGAAATGAAGTCGGCAGGGAACCTGAGCGAGTCCTTGTTCTCGAACGGGTAGTGCTGGGACGCGAACGGCATGGAGCCGGACTCGAACCAGCAGTCGAACACCTCCTCAACGCGGCACAGCGTGTTGCCCGTGGCCTCGGACTTCAGCACAATGTCGTCGATGTGCTCGCGGTGGAGATCGGTGATCTTGCGGCCCGAGGCGGCCTCAAGCTCGGCAATCGAGCCGAAGCACCGCATCTCCGAGTAGTCCTCGGAGGCCCAGATCGGCAGCGGCGTGCCCCAGTACCGGTTGCGGGAGATGTTCCAGTCGCGGGCGTTGCGGATCCAGTTGCCGAACCGGCCGTCGCGGAGGTTGGTCGGCACCCACGCCGTCTTCTCGAGGTTCGGCAGAATCTCGGCTACGTGGTCGGCCACGCGGATGAACCACGCCGGCACCGCCTTGTAGATGAGCGGCGTGTCACTGCGCCAGCAGAACGGGTACGAGTGGCGGATCTGGGTGTCCGAGACCAGGCGGCCAAGCGCCTTGATCTCGCGGATGATCGCGCGGTCGGCCTGCTTCACGTTCACGCCGGCGTGCGGCGGCACCTCCGGCGTGAAGTTGCCGTTCGCGTCGACCGGGTTCGGCCCCGAGTTCTCGCGCGTCGTGATCCCCGCGGCAAGACACGTGTCGAAATCGGCCTCACCAAACGACGGCGCGTTGTGGACAATGCCGGTACCGCTGTCGTCGGTGACGTAGTCGGCGGCAATCACCCGGAACCCTGTTTTGGCGTACTCGTCGGCAAAGTACGGGAACATCGGCGTGTAGCGGCGGCCGACAAGCTCGGCGCCGGTGATCTTGCGCACCACCACAAGCTTCTCCTTCTTCGGGTTCTTCCACACGGTTGTGAACAGCTTCTCCAAAAGCACGTACCGCTTGCCGCCGTTGCCGTCGTCGCGCACCTCGACGTACTCGAACGCCGGGTTCACCGCGAGCGCCAGGTTCGACGGCAGCGTCCACGGCGTCGTGGTCCACGCCAGCAACGACAGCTCGGGCTCGTCGGCCAGCGGGAATGCAACCGTCACCGCGGGATCCAGCACCTCCTTGTAGTTCTGCTGGGCCTCGAAGTTCGACAGCGGCGTCGTGAGCCCGAACGAGTACGGCATCACCCGGTACCCGCGGTACACGTCGCCGTTCTCAAACAGCCGCTTGAACGCCCACCACTCGGACTCCATGAACGTCGGGTACATCGTCTTGTAGTCGTTGTCAAAGTCGATCCAGCGGCCGAGGCGGCCGATGTCGTGCCGCCACACGTCGGCAAACCGCATGACAATCTTGCGGCACTCGTCGTTGTACTTGTCGATGCCCATGGCCAGCACGTCCTCCTTCGTCCGCACGCCGAGCGCCTTGTCGATCTCGTGCTCAATCGGCACGCCGTGGGTGTCCCACCCAAACCGCCGCACAACGTGGTAGCCCTTCATCGTCGCGTACCGCGGCACAATGTCCTTGATCGTGGACGCGAGCATGTGCCCGTAGTGCGGCGTGCCCGTGGCGAACGGCGGGCCGTCGTAGAACGTGAAATCGGGGCGGCCCTCGCTCAGCCGGAGGCTCTCGCGGAACGCATCGGTGCGCTTCCAGAACTCCAGGACGCTTTCTTCCTCCTTGGAAAAGTTCATGGTTGGAATTTTGTGGAGCCGGCCGCTCTTTGACTCATGGGTCAGGTGACCCGCAGAACCGCCCGTACACTCACTAAGTACAATCACTAATAGAACCGCCCGGTGCTAGCGTTGCCAAATGCAGGCACTTACAATCACTAGTACAATCGCTAGTACAATCACTAGTACAATCATTAATACAGTCATTAATACAATCACTAATACAATCACTAGTACAATCACTAGTACAAGACTCATCGACGTATAACAGTCACAGTTACAACTCTCCTCGGGGGCTTTCTCAACTGATTACTCTTATGTACAATTATATGCCAGGCCATTGACTCTTCTGATCCAATGGAAATCAACGAGTATGCTGTTACCACAATGCGAACGTGCAGCCGCTCACACAGCCGGTGATCGAAACCGTTAGCTAAATTGGTAGCTCGTCGGCTCAACCTCAACTTCGAGCCCGTGCACAACCCCGAGCGTCGGAAACCCAATTAATTTCGTTGGTTCGAACGCGTCCGGATTGCTTGCCTCGCTCAGCATCAGAAACGGATGCGACGGCGCGGCTTTCCGCACGCCGGCAACCACGTCTGCCGGCATCGCCCGCTCCATTACTTGGAGCACCGGCTCGGGGTCCGCTAGTAGCCGCACATTAAAGAACATCGTATCGGTTTTGGCGGCCGCCGGAAGCCGCCATCGCAGCCACCACCGCTGATCCACCAGCGTCCATGCACTCCACGCCCGCGTGGCTCGGTGCACCTCGATCGCCAGCTGCTGAGCCCGCCGCGGCACCTCGCGCGAGAGCGTCCAGCGCTCTTCTTCGCGCCTGACAAGAACGCCAAGGGCTGTGCGCGGCAGGAGCTCGCCACTATAGTCGCCCAGTTCGTCGGCCAGCGCCCGCAGCCGGTGCCGCCGCGTGAACAGGTGCTCGGTGTCGAACGGCGACACCGGCGCAATGATGCGGAACAGCAGCTCCAGCCGCACAGCCGGCGCCAGCGCCCGCACGTCCGCGCCCACCGTGAGCGTGGCCGCGCCAGGCGTGTATACGAGCCGCCCGGCGGTGCGCAGCTGCTCAAGCACGCGCTGGGCGAGCTCCTGCGCCCGCGCCCGCTGCTCGGCAAACCGCGCCATCAGCGCCCGCACCTCGGGCACGGCAAGTGCCGGCGGCTCAAGGCCCAGCGAGTACATCCGGCGGATCAGGTTGCGCCGCGTGAGGTGCACGTCGTGGTTCGTGGGGTCCTCCCACCACGCAATGCCGTGGTGCGTGCACCATGCTTGCAGATCGGCCTTCTCGAACTCGAGCAGCGGGCGCACAAGCGTGACCGGCGGCGGCGCGCCGGGCTCGACGCGCGGATTCAGCGGCGTGCGCGCGGCCATGCCCGCCAGCCCGAACCATGAGCTGCCCGACAGCAGCCGGTGCACAAACAGCTCGACCTGGTCGTTCAGGTGGTGGCCCAGCAGCAGATCAGAGATCGCGTGGTCGTTGCACGCAGTCTCGAGCGCGGACCGCCGGCCTGTGCGCGCCACTTCCTCGACGCGCGCCGGGTCGCCGAGGCGGAGGTCCAGCACGCTCGAGCTCAGCCCGAAGTGCGACTGCAGCGATTGAGCTACCGCGGCGGCCTCGGAGCCGCTGTTTCGGCGGAGGTTGTGGTTCACAACAAACGCGTGGAGCGCAATGTCGCGCGGGCGCGCCCACTCAGCAGCCAGGCTGGCGAGCGCCATGGAGTCCACACCGCCGGAGACGGAGAGCCCGATTTTTGGGGGAGGCCTCAGACCGAATTCGCGGATCATGCGGGCATCAAACGCTTTGCGGAGAGTATTGGGCAGCATTTCATTCGAGCGCGTTGATCAGCAGTGTATCAACAGTTTATGGTGCTGGAGTGGTGTAATAGAACAGGTAAAGCAGACCGTTTGTAGCACTAGTACTTGTGCTATCCGATGCCAAGGTACAATACTTGATCTGTTGACCGTTGGACCCGTTGCACTGGATACTGCGCTTAGCCGCGAACGCCTGATTGCAGATTTCTAGAACTCCTGCCGAAACTCTGCTACTATCGGCAGTGCTTTCGAAGCAGTACTCTCTACAATGCGGTTTGAGCGGCTGTTTGAGCGGCTGTTTGAGCAGTGCTTTCTCGCAGTCCTTCTCGGGCGGTGCTATTTATTCAGTGTGCGGTGCGGATTAGTTGGTAATCAACATGGAGGTCGAGTGGGTCGACCAGCAGAAGATCAACGAGTTTTCAAAGCTCAACTCGCGGCTCGTCGAGCTCGACGCCGCCGATAAAGACCTCCAGCAGCAGAAGGAGGACCTCGACGACCTCGAGCTCGAACTCGAGCTCGCCGACGAGGACGACCGCCTGCCCTACAAAATCGGCGACGCGTTCGCGTATCTGCGGCAGGGCGAGATCATGGAGCGCGTCGAGGCGGCGCGGACCGCGCTCGAGTCGCGGCTCGAAGCGCGCGCCGAGCAGCGCGATGCCGCCGCCGCGCGCATGGACGAGCTCAAAGCAGCGCTCTACGCGAAGTTCGGCCGCGACAACATCAACCTGGAGCGCGACTAGCGAGCAGCGCTCAAACGGCCGACTATTGTTTTTCTCTGGATTGGCGGTTGCTGGCTCCCGAGGTTTGCCTACGCTGGCGGCACAACACGTCAACACGCCATGCACCACACGGCATGCACAACACGTCAAGCAGCTTTCATAAGTAATTGTAGATACACATGTTAATGATATACGCATTTTGTTGAAAAAGCATTTTGTTCAAGCATTCTGCTAGCACGCAGCGTACACTAATGTCACGCACCAGCTTGCAGCCAAGCGGTACTATCACTGCTTCAATTTTTTGGTCATTTTGGTCATTCTTCATAGTGGTCATATTGAGTGTCGTATCATCGTTCCGGCACGCTACTGCGCGTGCACGCCCTTATCCTCTTCAACAATAAAAGGGTGCTCCGCCGAGCTCAGCGCAAGCAGCGAGTCCAGCGAGCCCGAGTCCATCGTGATCGAGAACCCCTTCACAATCGTCTTGTACTGGTAGTTCACCTTGACTCCGAGCTCCTTCAGCTCCTGCAGCAGCGTCTTGTACACCGCGTCGGTTGTGTCGGCGGCGTTCTTGAAAATGACAATGTAGTTCGCCGGCGCGCCCCGCTCGGCCAGCGAGGAGGCACTGGTGATAGGCATCGCCAGCGTCAGCGCGAGCAGCTGTGTGAGGGCAAGCAGAATCCGCATTTTTTTGGTGGTGTTGCCGTGAGCCCAAATGCGTGTCCGTGCAGGTCCGCGCTATTTGAAGGGCCTGCTCGGTGCCACCGTTAATTGAGGGCAAAGGGTAGTGGGCAAGGGCTCAGCTTGCGTAAGCGGGGGCAAGCGACCCATTGGCCCAGTGCGCCCCTCCCGACTCGGCGGGGGCTGGGGCGCGACGCTCGTCAGTTGCTCGCACCACCGCCACACACAGCGCCGCGTGAGCCCCGCGCTGGGCTCTCTTCACGCAGCATCCCCCATCTTCGGCCCCAAGACCATTCCTCCTCGACTGAGGGGCAGAAATGCGTCTCGGCCTTCAGGTTGGGGTACGCTCGCTTATGTTCTCATCTTAGTACTTTCATCATTACTTCCCATCACTCCCCTCCCTATCCTTACCCTCTTGAGCCTGAAACCCTCATCCTTGGACAGGTCCCACCTCCCCGGGAACCCGCCTCTCCCCGCAGTACTATTACCTTCCCAGCCCTTAATCACTAGAATCAGTCACCAGAACTTGGTGCCGATAGACACTCATGAAAATATTATCGTCAAGAGCCTTGATCGAAGTGGCTCCAGCGCGATCTTCACCCTAGCTGTCATCTAATCAGTAAGACCTAACTTGCCATGTAACGATTAACTTGCCGGAATCGATGCCGTGATGATCCGAGTGATATCACCGTGCCCTGCTTTTGCGAGATCCGAAAATGCGGGGTGTGTCTCCGCTGATGCACTGGCAGCACCCATTCTGATCGACTGTACCTACGATTTCTTTGAAGATCCAAATGAGGGCTACCAAGCTCGAGTCATGGTAATCTGAGCAATATATTGAATTCCGGTATGCCACTGGATCTTAGAGAAATCTGTTGGCTCAATTGCGGCAGCCGTTGGCAAGTTTCTCGGTAGTACAAACGAAATCAGGAGTATAAGGCTCGCGGGGTCATTACAACAAGGCGCATCAATATCGTTTGATTTCAGACACATCAGAAAATCATGAACATCAGGAGAGCTTAAACTTATTTAAACGATCGGTTTTCAATTGTCCCGTTGCTTGACAAGATCGCGCAATGATGACCCATCGCGTCTGGTTGAGATGAGGGACGTGCGGGTCCTAATTGCTAAGGTCACCAGCACAAACAGTGACACGGACCCCACTATCCCGAGGTAGCCTTTGCGGTCGGAAGCGTCGGAGAGTTGCCACAAGCCTAAAATTACAAAAGCCGCTGCGAGGGCTATTACAAAAGCGCCTTCCTTCAAATAGAGACTTCTTTGGTGCTTCTCTTCCCGGACGTGGCCAGAGAGCACCGCAATCTCCAGCTCATTATTGACATGACGAATATCCTTATTTGAGCTCCAAACCTCATGGTTGATATCGAAGAACGGACACTCTCTGGAGAGTATCGATTGCTCGTCTGGCGAATGGCTATCCCAGAAGATTTGGGCCCGCCCAAATCTGGTGATGTATCCACCTACCAGCTCATCGAGTTCTCTCCACATGGCGAAGTCAGAAACGCAGTAGCTTCGCCTCCTCAAACCCCAGTTGTTGGCGGCCGCCCAGCTTTTAGAGTACTCGAGCTCAACATGGGATAATGTCTGGGCTTGGGGATCTGATAGATGGCGAACAGGAATATAAGTGTCTTTGGGCAAATTTTCAGAGATGAAAAGCTTAATACTCTTGACATACCAGATTATGAAGACCGGCCCGTTCAAGAGGTATACTGCAAATATTACGCGGCTGATGGCCTTCTTCAGTGAGCCGAATACGCCGGTTTCAGCAATGAAAATCACAAAGCTCGATAACATGAAAATCCTGCCTGCGCATTTGACCACAGAGAAAACTCTTTTCGCGCCTTTTAAGGTATTGGTATCCGACATGATGCGCGAGAGCTCAGCCATCGCCTTCTCGCTATCAGCAGACTCCTGCTTGGTCCACACGTCATGCTGCGGATCAAAGTAGGGGCATTGCTTTCGCAACTCAGGGTGCATGTCGCTAAAGGAGTCCCACACGATTTCGCGCTGTTCGGACTCTGTTAGGCGGCCGTCGCCAACAAGCTTGTTGAGCGCGAGCCAAGTCTCATCAACTGCAGCCTTCCCGGACGCAGCCATGGCTTGCCAGCGCTTTACCTCTTCAACCACGGCCATAGTTATTTGGCAACCCGCGAAACAATGAGCCGCGCTTCAGCGCTGAATAAAGCGAACCAGTCGGGTGACTCGCCTGGCCCCACGGAGAAGTCACATGGCCGATGTGGCTATGCCGGTGCCAGAGAGCTAAGTCGCCCTTTTCACTTGTATAGGCTAAGATAGTAGAAACTGCTGCGTTAGCCGTTGGCGGGCTTCTCGCTGGTACAAACGGCATCAGGAGTATAAGGCTCACGGGGTCATTACAACAAGGCACATCAATATCATTTGAAAATCATAAACATCAGAAAGTAATAACATCAGGAGAGCTAACTAAACGATCGGCTTCCAACGATCGCGCTGCTTAACAAGATCGCGCAATAATGGCTCAACGCGTCTGGTGGAAATGCGGGACATGCAGGTCACAATTGACAAGGGTATCAGCACTGAAAGTGACATGAACCCCACTACCCCGAAGTAGACTTTGCGTTCGAAAGCGTCGGAGGGTTGCCACAGGCCTACAACAGCCGCTGCGACGACTAATGCTAAAGCGCCTCCCATCAAATAGAAACCTCTCAGGCGCTTCTCTAGCCAGACGTGGCCAGAGAGCACCGCAATCTCCAGCTCAATATCGGCATGCCGAATCTCCTTCAAAGAGTTTGAGCTCCAAACCTCATGGTCGATATCGAAGAACTGACACTC
Source organism: Entelexis gropengiesseri (assembly GCA_030579755.1). Lineage (NCBI taxonomy): Eukaryota > Fungi > Ascomycota > Dipodascomycetes > Dipodascales > Trichomonascaceae > Entelexis > Entelexis gropengiesseri. The sequence goes on along the minus strand of JAKTRO010000056.1, from coordinate 37,564 downwards.
TCTGGAGAGTATCGATTGCTCGTCTGGCGAATGGCTGTCCCAGAAAATTTGGGCCCGCCCGAATCTGGTGATATATCCACCTACTAGCTTATCGAGTTCTCTCCACATGGCGAAGTCAGAACTGCAGCCGTCTTGCCTCCTCAAACGCCAGTTGTGGGCGGCCGCCCAGCTTTTGGAGTACTCAAGCTCAACATAGGATAGTTGCTGGGCCTGTGGGTCTGATAGATAGCGAACAGGGATATAAGCGTCTTTGGGCAAATTTGCCACATATTTCGAAAGCTTAATACTCTTGACAAACCAGAATAACCAGACCGGGCTGCTCAAGAGGCCCACTGTCAACATTACGCAGTTGACGGCCTTCTTCAGTGAGGCGGAAGCGCCGGTTTGAGCAATTAGAACGGCTCCAAAGTTCGTTAGCATGCAAGTCCAGCGTGCGCATTCGCTCACGAAGTAAGCTCTTTTCGAGCTTTGTAAGGCATTGGTATCCGACATGATGCGCGAGAGCTCAGCCATCGCCTTCTCACTCTCAGCAGACTCCTGCTTGGTCCACACGTCATGCTGCGGATCAAAGTAGGGGCATTGCTTTCGCAACTCAGGGTGCATGTCGCTAAAGGAGTCCCACACGATTTCGCGCTGTTCGGACTCTGTTAGGCGGCCGTCGCCAACAAGCTTGTCAAGCGCGAGCCAAGTCTCATCAATTGCAATCTTTCCGTGCACAGCCTCGGCTTGCAAACGCTTTACTTCTTCGACTACGGTCATAATGAGTTGGCAATCCGTGAACTAATGAGCCGTGCTTCAAAACTTAATGAGGGGAACTTAAATATAAATAATTAAATGACTTGCATGGCCGCACAGAGAAGTGTCACGTGGCAGATGCGGCTACGCCGCTGCCAAAGAGTTGCGAACGCACATTTAGTCTGTGCATGGTCTTTGAAATAGTAGAAACTGTGATATCTGCCTCGGTACGTCCTGCACGGCCGCAAATCGAGCCTTTTTGGCGTATGCACCACATAAGTTATATAAAAAGATTGTGAAAAGACTGAAGGCCGTGTGCATGAACTGCGGGGATACCCCAGATAAACGCCTAATTCGGCGGAATAGCCACTTTCTACCGATCGCTTCTTCAGAAATATGTACTTATCGAAGTTGCGTTATCTTATAAGGTCTCGCAGCCCTAGCTTAGCTTCCCTCACAGAACAATTGAGCGTGTAAGCCATCAACGCAAGAGAGGCCGATATGAGAATGAATATCGCTCCCCCCAGTTTATCAAACACTTTGAGCCAAAGGCATAGCACAACACAACCACAAAATAGAGCGGCAGTGATTGATGAAACTTTCGCCTCTACCCTCAATTCCTCGATATGACGAGTACGCAATGCGATCTCCAGCTCGAGCTCGGCCCTTTGGATTTCGCTGAAGTCGCCATTGCGCCAAACTTCATGGTCAATGTTGAAAAAGGGACTGGCCTCAGCAAATGCGGACTTAGCTTCCTGACTATGGCTGTCCCAGAAAATCTGGCACCGCCCAAAACTGGTGATCCACTTGCCCCCTAACTCGCTGAGCTCTCTCCACATTGTGAGGTCGGAGGACATTCCATTCTGTAGCCTCAATCCCCAATTGTGGGCTGCTGCCCAACTCTTTGAACACTGAGATTTCACAGCTGGAAATGATTCTTGCGGTCTGGAAATACGCATAACTGGAGCATAAGCACTTTCTGGGAATGCCTCCACCTACTTGGCTGACCGACTCTTCATCACAGTTCCGGGGACGTAAAGCAAGGCGCCCACAAAAAATGAAATACCTGCTAGAATGACGACACCTGTAGCAAAAAATCCCACCTCTTCAAATTGACGAATCAGCATGCATCCACAATATGCTGCTAGCATGATCGTGGACCCGTATTTCTCGAGGCTCGCCCCTTTGATTCGCCTAGCTCGGGCGTCAGCAACAATCCGCGATATCTCCGCCATTGCCCGATCAGATACTTCCAAATCTGCCTTGGTCCACACTGCGTGCCTGGGGTCGAAATATGGGCACAGCCTGCTTAGCTCGGACTGTGAGCTGCTGGTGGATGAGTTCCACACTATTTCACGTCGTTCCGACTCGGTGATGCGGCTCTCACTAACAAGCGTGTCGAGCGCATGCCAGACGTCGTTGATTGTCGCTTCTCCGGATGCAGCCTTCGCTTGCCAGCGCTCTACTACTTCAGTACTGCTCATAGACGGCGATTGCGACTTGGGTACACAGTGCGATTAAATTATGTATGGCTTCCGGCCTGCAGTGCATCACCTCAACACAATATCAAAGGCTATCCTCCGGTTAGTGGTGCGTTACCTGTGCCTTTCTAGATCTCGACCACAAGTTATTCAGCCGCTCAATGTCATGCGGCGCCTCTATACCCGACCTCGAAGGATCGCATCGCGGGTATAGAACGTCACATGATCTTAGCCGCTATGCGCGATTCCTCATGGGTGATATCTGCCTGGTTCTCCGCTGGTTCCAGGTCTGAGCTCTCGCGTCTCCTTGATAGCTTTGAGCATGCAAGATTTCTGCCATAACTTGAATTGGGCTGTTCAGAAGACTCCTGCCATCCCCTGGTTACATCTCGCACGTGAATATTGGAAAGACATCGCTAAGCACCCTTTTGCTCATGTGATAAAGTAGCGCCAAAAACGTGCTTGAGCCTGAAGAGCAGGAATTATAGGCGCCAAGATAGGTGCAGACAAGTCCTAAATGCTTGTGGGCTTATGGGCCCGGGAGGATCTCAACTTTCTCCAGTTGGGCGCTCTCTAACTCCTATTGCTGTTCGTAGATTCCATTTGGCTTTTCGTTTGCCTATGATTGCTGAGTTCCTGAGTACCTTACAGATGTCACATGGCGTCTATCAGTGCCAGTCAGGGGTGACATATAGCGGAGTAAATACAGTAAAGAGTGGAGTTTGTTGGCATTGAGAGGCGCCAAGCAGTACAGAAATACGGCACAAGTGCAATAAATTGGCCAAAGTAGATCGCTATTGTGCGCATTTATAGATATGTGCCGTTCGCACGCGAGCCGTGCAAGTGCTCAACGTGTCCGTTCGAAAGCAGCCATCGGTGAAGCAGGCTCCCCCGCAAACAGCGAAGTTCTCTGTGTTTCACCATCCCGCACATTGCTTCAAAGCCACCACCACATGACGTCGTTAGATACCTTCGAGGCCCCCAATAAGAATGCCACCATATGAATAAGCACCATCCGGCGCAGGAGTACCGCAGAAACCCTTACCTGATAGTTACATCACGGATCGTATCGTGAGGGGAAGATCGACGATGGGGATAGAGTGAAGCACGCTTTATGCAAGTCCATGACTACCACCATGCATACCTAGAGCAATCATTTGTCTTCCCGAGGTGACAGTGGCCGCCTTGGGCGGAAGTCTTATGGCACTAAATAGCAGTTTAGAGACCGAGAAAAAAACTTGGATACGTAGTGTTGTCAAAAATAGCGCCCAGGACCCGGCGTAATTAGCCCGCTTCCGGATTCAGAGTTTATCCTGCTCCTCATGATTCAGCAGCCATTTGCCTCCGCTGCCGCCAGCCGCTGACTGGGTTGTGGCGCATATACCCCGCAATATCCACCATGACGCGAACGAAAAAGATCGGAGCCAGATAACCGGAAGATATTCGTTCATATATAATCTAGGTTGTGGGCCTGTTTCACCGCTGCCTGCTTTTGGTCTTATTCTGCCACAAACAGCTTGAGAGATACTTTGAAGTATTGATCAATACTTGACGCACTAGTTGGAAGACAATTGGACCACTCATTATAAGACCACATTACCAGGAAAGCAAGACAACAACAATGGGACGATTTGGGATTTCGCGGGCAACCATGCTCGGCTTGATTTCCGGGCTCTGCTGGCTAGCGCAGGGAATCGGTCAGGGCAACTTCGGCAACAGCACCAATCTGCCGTCGTTTATAAAGCAATATCCATCGTTGAACTCAAAAGCCAAGGGCCTGTCAGCCGGCGAAGCATCGCACCGCTCTCTTATGGTCGGTGTAGTCACTGCTGTTTATGAGTTGGGCCTTGCGTTCGGTGGTCTCTCCACATACTTCTTGGGCGACCGCCTTGGACGCAAGCGGATGTCTTTCTTAGCAGCGGCGTGGGTCATTATTGGATCGGTTATTGAAGCGAGCTCGTACTCGCTCGGTCAGCTGTACGTTGGCCGCGTGGCCGCGGGTCTGGGAATTGGCGCATTCACTGCGACGGTGCCTGCATGGGTGTCTGAGTCTGTGTCCCCGCGGAAGCGTGGTCCCCTGGTATTTATTGGCGGCGGTTTTGGTATTTCCGGCGTCGCGCTCACCTCATGGTTCTGCCTCGGGCTGTTTCTGCATCAGAAGCAGCACTCGATTGCGTGGCGTCTGCCGCTCGCGATCCAGGGCATTGTTGCCCTGTTGCTTATGTTTGGCCTGAGCTTCCAATACGAGTCGCCGCGTGCGCTGGTGCGCTTAGGGAAGGAGCAGAAGGCGTACGAGAACATGCGGAAGCTGCGGGAAGGCGACCCTATTGAGGTGATTGACGAGGAGTTCGCTGAGATCCTGCAGTCATACCAGCTGGAGATCGCAACCAAGGACAAGTCGCCGTGGAAGTTCAACCAGCACAAGCAGTTCCGGCGCACCGTCTCGGCGATTGTGCTTTCGGGGCTGTGTCAGATGTCTGGCATCAACCTGATCACATTCTACGGCTCGATCATTTTCCAGGACGACATTGGACTGAGCGCCACCAAGTCGCGCATCTCGCTGGCCGGGCTGCAGTCATGGCAGGCGATCTGCGCGTTCTCGGCAATGTGGTTTGTGAAGCGGTTCGGCCGCCGGAACTTGCTGCTGTGTGCGTCGGCTGCAATGTGCATCTGCTTTGCCGTGAGCGCTGGGCTGGACGCGGCAAACTCGAAGGATGCGCTGTACGGCATCCTTGCGTTCGACGCGATTCAGCTTGCCGCGTTCCCGATCGGGTTGTTTTTGAACCCGTTTTTGGTAGGATCGGAGATTGCCGGACTGCTCAATCGGTCGGCCGTGCTCGCCTGCGTGGCATTCATGAACTGGCTGTGCAACTTCGCCGTGGCAATCGCGACCCCGGTCGGCTTCGCAAACATCGGGTACCGCTACTACATCGTGTACGTGGCCACGAACGCCGCGCTGTTTATCTACGTGTTCCTATTCATTCCCGAGACCGGCGGGCTGACTCTCGAGGAGGTGGACCAGGTGTACGTGAACTCGCGGCACCCGCTCGACATTGTCAGCGTGGCCAAGGCGGTCCACGCGGCGGGCCATGTGCCGCCGGACACGCGTCTGGCGCCCTCGCGGTCGAAGGAGAACGAGAAGGGATCTGTGCACATGGTCGAGGATATCAAGGACGACCGGTCGTTGGAGTCGATTAATTGAGCTCTCTAGGTTTTGAAAAGCATGTAAATTATCATATTCTCAGTATCACAGCACCAAATAACGCAAGCTATCGCAGCAGCCTCGCTGAGGAGTGCAATAGCAAATGGCGCCCTAAGCACTCGCCGGCGCGACGTACAGCCGACGCGTGGAAGCAATTAAGTCACGTGGGTGTGCGCAGCGTTTAAGGTGTGCGTGCAGCACGCAGCATGTGATTGTTCTCAACGAATGCAACCCGTTCGCGCAGCATGACGAAGCACGGAGCATGGCAATTAGAGCCACATAGCGAACACGGAGCTCAGCTAGCGTAAGCAAACATGGGCATCGGACACGCAACCTTCGTAGAACAAGGGTGCAAAGGCAGTAGTAGTAGCATGCACGTGTGAGTTTGCTTTGACAGCAATCTGATGATCCACGATACGGTGTGTGCGGTAAGCGGATCACATTCGACTCCAAGCGGCCTAGTATCTTGAAGCACACAGTCCTCCTAGAATGACATTCTCAGGCTGCGGATGAACTGTCGCGAAGGGTCAGCCTGATTGAATCAAGGTTGTTCGTTTATATGAGCGTATATGGCTCAAGTGAAGCCTAGCATAGTTAGAGTAGAGCCATTAAAGGGGATGATGACACGTGGCATACATTCACTCACACCATGGAGCCAGTCGAGCCGATTGTGTAGATCTTCGAGTGACCATTTGTATAACTGAGAGCTCTTCGGTTGAATAGTGCTGAGATACGTGTTGTTGAAGCCAAGGCAAATTAAATTAGTCTACTGGAAGCGATTAAAGCTTAACACTCTAGAAAATCGATCAAGCCTTAGTCGAGATTTAGATCCAATGGGACCTTTACTGATCACCATAGAGCTCTATTGCTCTCTCATGGAGGTACTTGCCCTTGATACGTATATACACGGGAAGAGCAACCATAGGTATGCATATGAAGCTCAACAAGGAACACCCCCAACCTACTGGAAAGCCATCAATGGACAATGTAGCATACATTGGGCGAGCGAATAACGGGAAGCCAGCAGCCAAAATTGCCCGAGCCACCGAATTACTTGCGTACGCAGACCCTGCCTGAGATGGCGGGTAGAGATTGGAGATGAACGACAGGTACGTCTTGAACATCAGCCATATTCCACCACCAAACATGAAGTTTCCGACCATTGAGACAACCCAGTGAATATTACGATGGCAAGTCCATCCGAAAATGAGAAGGCCAACGGGCGCTTGGATCGACGCATATATGCCCACATTCCCAAATACACTGAAGACATCCGGAGCCTTGCCTCTTTTAATTGGTCCTACGAGCCGGATGTGTAAGTATGGAATGTAGAATGCCGCCATCACGAAGCAGCCGATGAGTAACGACAAAAATGCAAGTCCCTGTTGAACGAGGTTGAAATTGTAGACCTCACCATAGGCAATTGGGATTGCCTCAAAATAGAGATACATTATCGAATACATCAATCCCAGGTGAACATTCATCAAGAGCAGCACTGGTTCTTTCATAGTCAAGCGTACTGGCTACCAGAAGATATGAATCACGTTGGCTCGAATCGTTTGGGACCGCATAGTGATATCGCCAGGAGCCATAATATTAGGGTTTCCCAGGCGACGCCTCAAGCAGCTGGCTTTTTTCATCAGAATCGCTTGCTCTGAGGTCTCTGGAAATATGAACACCAGGAGAGATAGTACTGCGCCTGAGGCAATCAGTAAATACCAGAACACCCATCTCCAAGAGTTGTGTTGAGATAAAGCCCCTCCCACGAGAGGCCCAACGAAGGGTCCCATAATAGCACCCACACTCCAGATAACAATCGCGTATACAACATTTGGGAATCCAAACATGTCTCCAAATGTAGCCACTCCCGTGCTCAATGGTGGAGCTGCTACCACTCCACCGAGAAAGCGCAATATGGCAAATGAAGCAATGTGATTTGAAAGAGCAGTGGGAATCTGCAGACATGAGAATATAAGCTGATTCACCAAGTATATGTAAAGTCTGCCCCTAAAAAACGGAATCTCAGACATGGGACTAAACCAGAGCGAAGCGATACCGTATCCCCATACAAACATTGATAACCCCAATGTGGCTTTCACCCTCGAGATCGAGAACTCGGACATGAGTTGATCCTCCGCAGGGGTCACCAGGGAAGATCCCATATACAAAGATGCAGTGCATGTTGCCATAACAATGGACACAACACCTTTCTTCAAGAGAGGCCAGTTAACGGGGTTAGAGACGTCATCGACACTATCCCAGTCGACCACGATTATCTTATTGGGTCTGTCTGACAGGGAAGACCCACTAGAAAGATCGGATTTCCCTGGGACATCTTTCACCACTGGTCTCCCGTCTTCGCTCAAATATTTGATTGGGATTTCGTAGGACTGGCTTTCAAAGAGAGGCTTGCACAATCGTCGGCCAGACGCGTAATAGCACGCTTGTCCAGCAAAGCTATCGCGCAAAAGGGTCCTTAAAGTCTCACAGGTAGACATGATAAGGTGTGTAAGGCTGATTTCGGCTGATAGAGAAGCTTTCTCGCTCGTCGTCAATCCCTTCTTTATACCTCTTGGCTCTGGTGGCGCTTCGAGTTTAGGGTATGTTCATCGTATTACTAATGAATAGAACATAGAAAACAATCGTGGGCTTTCTGACACGTTGGGAGTAAAAACGACGTCAGAAATCAGGGCAAAACGTCCCACATTGCTGTATATTACGTTAGTCTCCGGAATTCCGTGCTTTGTTGGGGGCCATCTTTGTCGCAAACCACGTGAAACGAGAGAGTGAATCTCGAGATCGAAGAGGAGAGCAGCGAGCTGGCATGATAATGAAGCTAGGCTCTCTCATTAACCACATTTGTAATACAAAAGGTACTTTGTTGCCATAAAAGCTATTTAACGCTGCCTTTATGTCGCTTGAGCTCGCTCTCATCTGTGCGATCGCGCCCATAATCTTGATGCACATGCACTCTTATGAATATTACGTACAATAAACACCCTCACGGCAAGCCTTGAAGACCTGCATATGCAGCTTATAGAGCAACAATGAGATCATAGAGTCGTTTTACTAACATAATTTACCCCCTTTCATGCCGTTCAGGCCGACAAAACGTGCCATGTCAGCCAATAGCGCGCTATGGATGAGTCAATGGGTCTAGGCCTGCATTGCGTCCAACTCCGGGCTCCCGTGAAATTACAAACTAGTCTCCCCTTCAGAATAATATAAATAGGGGTCGATTTAACAGAAGATACTTCATAGCAACAAGCTTCCAATCAATCTCAAGCTACTCTTGTTCTATCCAAACATGTCTGTTCAGTACCTCACTGTAAATGTCGACGGCCTCAAAGTATTCTACCGCGAGGCCGGCGATATTTCCAAGCCCACGATCATGCTTCTCCATGGCTTCCCGACCTCGAGTCACCAATTCCGCGGACTGATCCCTGAGCTGTCCGACAACTATCATGTTGTCGCACCTGATCTGCCGGGGTTCGGCCTGACGGAACAGCCTGATCGTGCCAAGTTTGTTTATTCCTTTGAGCACATTGCTGAGATTATTGATCGCTTCACTGAGATCATCGGCTTGAAGAAGTTCGCCATCTACATTTTCGATTATGGCGCTCCAGTAGGATTTCGAATTGCCCTCAAGCACCCTGAGCGAATCACGGCTATAGTCACACAGAATGGCAACGCTTATGTGGAGGGTGTTGGCAAGGCTTTTGCGCCGGTGAAGACCTATTGGGATGAGGAGTCTAAGGTCAACCGGGATGCGTTGCGCAGCCTTCTTACTCCAGATTCAACCTTTTTCCAGTACACCGATGGCGTCTCCGACCCAAGCAAGGTCTCGCCGGACAATCGCCAACTAGACGACTATTACCTCTCGCGACCTGGAAATGATGAGATCCAGCTCGACTTACTCCTCGACTATCGGACCAACGTTGCTCTTTACGGTCAGTTCCAGGAATACTTGCGCAAGTATCAGCCGCCTGTCTTGGCAATGTGGGGCGCGAAAGATGCTTTTTTCGTTCCTGAGGGTGCGAATGCTTTCAAGCGCGACGTTCCGAATGCTGATATTCGGTTCGTTGACTCTGGTCACTTCCCTTTAGAGACTCACGTCTCCGAATATGGCAAGGCAATTCGTGAGTTCCTGTCGTCTAACATCTAAGCACAGCGGCTTTCTGATCCTCTCTCTCAGGAGCTAGATCATTTTTACAAATTCAAGCGCTTACAACTTAACTTCACACAACATAAAATATATAACAATTCTCAGCGCAATCATTTGATCAATAGCTGGTGGCATAAAGCGAGAATGGAAGGCTGGAAGGTTCAGTTTATCCCCTGCGAGCTTGGAGCTGCCACTACTAACTGCGTTGCTCTCTACACCTAGAGTCGATGATGGTACATATATCCTACTCGTGTGCGATATCCCAAATGGCACGCTGTGTGATGCTATCGCCTGGGCCAGCTGCAACAAGGCTGCAGGGGAGTAGGATCTTTGATAGCCAATAGCCAGGCTCCAAGATAAATGAATAGCACGTTATAGAAAATAAAGCTTGGAAACCATTTTATCCGCTTGGAATGGCCGCCTGTTGCTAGAGCCTTAGTGAAAGATAAACGAGGCGTATTCTGGAATTGCCCCACCGAAGACAGCCACTCAGTTGTTATCCTCTCCGCTTCAGCATCCAACTTTTTTGAAGCAGAGTGCGACAGTTCATGTAATAAGTGCGGCCGGCCGCTCAACTTAGCACTTGAATTGACCTAATTGCATGATAGATGCATAACCGAGAAAGATAAGCTGCACCCACCCCTGTCACCACTCCGCGTGTTGGAGCTCCATCCACTATATTTGAGCAAAATAACGCATCAAAGTTATTTTGAGAAATAGTTCTATTCTTGATGGTGAATTGGAAAGGTATCTTAGCAGGGTCATTCGAGAAAAATCGTCGGAGCAGGGTGCGAGAAATCAAGTTCGACGAATCTGGAAGCCTCTCCTCCGGAGCGTAGCGATCTCACAAAAATGCTGGTATGATCTCCGCGACATTTTCCATTGTGAACTGGATTGTCTGTACCGGTATTTTCGCTACTCCATTCACCATTATCAAGTAAACTGGTAGTCCGGGTCCAGCACTGATTATGTGGGTTGTGGGGATGCTAATTGCTTTCAGTGGACTTATGGTGTATTTGAAGTATGGATCTTAGCTACCAAAAAACGGAGCTGAGAGACATTATCTCGAATACGTCTACACAAAGCCGCGCCTCCTAGCTCTATGCTCTTATAGTGCAACCGTTTTTCTGTTGGAAGGCGCAGCCTCAAACTCGACGGCTTTTGGTTCTTACACTGTCGCAGCAGCTGGAAAAGAGGTTGTTCACCTTCTCATGATTATTGTCATTAGATGGGTTGGCTGGGCAGGAGGTGGAGGGATTCCATTGACGCACAATTTTGACCACAGCTTCGAGGGCGATGCGACGGCCAACGGAATTGTTTTTGCGTTTTACAATGTCATTTTCTCATATTCAGGAACTGCGAATTACGTTCTTGGTGAGGCCAAGGATCCACAGGGGATTCTTAACTGTACAGCACCGGCAGCGCTGTTCATCCTCTCGATTTTGTACCTCCTTGCAAATATTAGCTACCTCGGAGTTGTGCCTCTAGAGCTATTCTAGAGTGATTTCGGCAGCTGGTTTCTTTGAGACTGTTCGGAGAGCTTCCGGCCGCAAAGCACTTTCCGTATTCGTCGCTCTGAGTTCATTGGGATATATTCTCTCATCAATTTATGGAAACGCTTGTTTGATTCAAGAGCTTAGAAGAGCATCTTTATTATCTTTCAGCCGAGTATGGGCCAGCAGCTGGCCCTTCCACTAGCCGTTGCAATTTTGGAAAACTATGCAATGTGTTTGGTGATTCTGTTGGCTGTTCACCTGGAGCGGCTTATGAGGTGATTCTTAACGTGATTTTCCATCCTGGCAAACAGCTCAACCTTAAACAATCAGGCAAAATCTAGCGACGAGCATTATCGCGTAACTATGTAATTAGCACGCGCCGGCGTGGCGTACAAGCCGACGCGTGGAAGCAGCTGGGTCACGTGGGTATGCGCAGCGTTTAAGGTGTACGTGCAGCACGCAGCATGTGATTGTTCTCAACGAGCGCATCGTCCTCTAAACTCGTCCGCAAACAGCTCAACCTTAGACAATACAAAATTTAGCGACGGGCATTACTGCGTAACTATGTATTTAGCTCTGGCGAAATGGATCGCAACTGCTAAACCTCCAACAGGAGCTTATTTGGTCTCCTTGCCCTGGATGTAGTCGGTAGCGCTCTGGACGTACTCGCCTGCCGACTGGATGGCCTCCTTGGCCTTCTCCTCGCCCGCGGCAAGGTACTCGGAGCCCGACTCCTTCAGATCGCTGGCAATCTTCGCAGCCTGGTCGTAGTAGCTGTCACCAGCCTTGCTAGCGTCGTCGCCGACCTTGCTGCCGGCGTCCTTGACGTTGCTCTTGGCATCACCGCCGACGTCCGCAGCAGTCTGGGCAACGCCCTTGTTCTCCTCGGGCTCGATCTTGCTGGCGACGCTGTCGGCGGTGTCAGTCACGTACTCCTTCGCCTTCTCGACGGTGGACTTCTGCGAGTCGGGGGTGATAGCCTCGGAGGCCTTATCAGTGAAGCTCTTGCGACCGGCGTCAGACATTGTCAAATGAGAAAGGAGGGGTGGAGATGATGTCGTCGAACAGCGGGCCTTTTATAGTTTGCCCACCGCGCAGCCCAAGGCCACAAACACAAGCGGAAGCCTTGGCCCTAGCCCCAATGAATGCGGCTTGGGCGGAGTCCCAGTCCAATCCCCAGCCCACCTTGCGGGTTGCTATGCTTAGAGCTTCTAGAATGGCGGGGGATGTGCCCTGCTGCCCTTGCCCTGGACGCGGAGCTAAACCCGAAACAATGGGCCATTGGCACTACGAATTGCGAAAGTGCGGCTTGATAGCCGGCCACGCGACCCACGGTGCCTTGATCGGTTGGAAAGATCGAGGCCACTAGCCGCTTCTTGGGTGGCTAGGTGCCTTATTTCTCAGGAAGTGTCTGCTGCTAGTGCCAAAACTGCAGCTGGCAAGCACCAGCTAACTTTTATGACGCAAGGCACCACAGTGCGGCAGCCTTGGGGCGGCAGCTTAGAGGGGCGATAGGTACTTTTAGATAGTTAATATTGCATGATGACACCTCCCGCATCCGCAACTAGAGTGAGCGATTTTCAGCACGATCGCATTGGCCACTGGTCGGCCGATGTCTGGCTCAAGCTCTGAAGCCGCCGCGTCCAGGAGCTTATTAGGCCAGCAAATACCCTCTTTGGTGCGTCACTACGTCACTGCAGCCTTTTAAAAGCCAGTGTTGCGCTAACCGTCGTTTAGGCCGATCTGCTTGGAAGCCAGGCGGGTGTCTAAGTCAGCAGCACTCCGTGCATATCAGGGCTTCGCTATCATTCTCATGCAGGCGGGCAATTAGCCTGCGCTAGGGTGCCATATGGAATGGTCTGTGAGCCTCGAAGATTCCGAAGCTGCACCGGGCGCTGGAAGCCCAAGCCTCTGGCCGACCCAGTCGCGGCCCTACCCGAAACACTGTACCGGCAGTGCATCCAGGTTCCTCAAAAAACCCCCTCGCTTACTACTTAGCTATTCCCGCGCGAAACAGGTGTCTCCCAGCTGTCTTGGAGGCCGCGACAAGGAGTAACCCCAACCCTCGACGCTTCCGATCAATCTTAGCAGCAACAACAACCCTTACGCTTAACGCTGGTAGGCACTTGCATTTACCGTGAGGCTCGCTGTACCCGTTCGTATGCGCTGTTTTTTTACATTTTTTGTCTAACCCTACGTAAACACGATAAATGTACGCCAGAGCTGCCTTAGTCTATTTTATTGCATCTAAGGTCTCATATTTGGCCTGCCTTGAACGTTAAAACCACTACTCTTTCTCAGGTCCACCACAGGATAGCGCACATCAGCACGTAACGCTAATCGCATCACTAGCTCGTCTTGGCCACCCATATCTGTCAGAATCATGCCTCAAATACAGTCACTACTTATATCACCGCTTAAATGACCAGGTTACAGTCGAGATTGCAGACAATCTCAAGATAATGTGGTATATCCAATATCATTGGCTCGTGAGGTGTGGCACACTGGTGACTAATGTAAACACCCATAACAATCTGTAACCTCAGGGCAGCGCTCACAATTGCTCTAAACCTCGGCTTGGGGTGTAATGTGCGCAACGGTAGCTCCTGAGCCTTACATATAGCCCGGAAAATACGAACTATCAGCGGGGACACTCAAGAGTCCTTTTAAAGATGTGTTGGGACCACATTCTCTGCTGAGGCTGTGTTGGATTTTTCAGTTGCGAGGCAGCCTCGAGGCAATATTGGCGAGACGGAATCGACCCCAGTTTGTCTAATGATATTGTTTTACTGGAAGGTTCAAAGAAGTCTAGCATACTTTCGGACGTGATACGTCCTCATTAGGCGGTTTAATCCATAGTTTATCTCTACGGTCTATCCAACCCACTTCAGCTGAGCAGAGGTGCAGCTTATGGTGTCAGAACAGGTGGTCACAGGTAAATCCAAGATGTGATCGGAGAGTAGTGCCACGTGAAACAGAGTGGCTGGATCTAGCCCTGAGCGTCGGCGAACTCGGTATGAAGCGCCTCGCCAATACATCTTTAAGTATCGTGCGCTCTTCCTTACGAATCACATGTTGTGTGAAACAGCAATCAGTTCTATATTAGAGAGACTCATGTGCTTGTATTTCACCCATTTTCTATATACCAGTACGAAAAACGATATGTATTGAGGATTTTCTGCAGCTTGCTTCTAATGCTTGGTCGCACCGATAAGTGATCTGCCTCCCTATCTTAGAGGCCTCTGCTTATGCATTTATTGCATAAAGGCAAAGGGTTTTCTTTAGTGTGATCGGATACTCGGGTCTATGACGTAGCTCGCTCTGCTAGTTCCGGCGGCCGGGGGTTCCTCGGGAGCTGCGTCAATCGCCTTTGTGCAGCCCACCCAGATTCAACACCCACCCAGATTCAAATGCTAGAAATTCGCAGTTTGCTTGAAGTTCACAACTTGCTGAAAAGCGAAGTCAGTCAGTGTGGAGGTGGGAGGCGGTTGGCGTGAGAAGTGTAGACCAACTTGATTCGGGGACTGCCCGGCAAAGGCGCAATTCTGCCGAGGACCCCATGCCCCTCCCAATCGTTTATTTCGAGACTGCAAGGGGCACGCATGCTAGGTTTGAGGGCAGTATCATCCGCCGCCACTTTTAGTCAGATGCAATTAAGTGACTCGTCTGGCCGATTGATACTGGTCTTGGTTCGCATCCACTCACAGCGAGTCTTAGAACTCTGGTCGCACAAAGCCAAGCGGAGTGAACCAAATAGCAGTACATCATTTTCCCACACTAGAACTCCGGGCGGTCAAATTGAGAGGCATCGCGCACGATCTGATGCGATATTCGGGAGATATGGCATAGCGCTCGATCCCGATGCGACATTCGGGCGTCTCGTAGACTCAGGGGCTATCGCCTCTGAGTGCCGCACCTATATACCCATGCAGGTACGAAGCGATTTGTAGTTGCTAAGCAAGACTCGACGACAAGGAAACGTGTATAGTGTATGTTGCATGGCCGGCATAAATGGGTTGGAGCGATTCGAGTCAAAGGAAGCCTCGCCAAGAAAAGCAAAACTTTTCGGATGTTTTCCGACTTCACGCCTTGTCTCACGGGGGATGTAAGGGGCCTGTACAGTATTTGAAGGTATGCGTGGCGGCTAGTTTGTCAGGGCGGCTTCCTGCACCCCAGTTATGTAAGACTCGTGCCGTTTACGTATCGCTTACGCTAGATAGAGGCACGGCACTTCTGAAAAAAGGGGGCGAGGTTGTCAAGAGCACACACATACGCCAGCGGATGGAGCAGCTGTTCGTCGAACTCTAAGCATAGCGCAAAATCGGCGGACAATTGTCTCGAACCTATCGCCGAGAAGATCGTCGACGCCCAGTCAGTGCCGCCCCGGCGATATGCTGAGTAACAATGTACCTGCATGCCCTCACCCTCAACGGTTAAGAGAGCCAGTAGATCGAGATCTGTTTCTCTAGCAATGAGCAGGCAAATGATAGCGCTGGCACTGCTGGTACTTCCAGTAGCCGCTGTGGCGCCCTCTAATCTCGGGTTGCTCGAGGTTCCCGTGAACCGCAGGTACAGAGAGGAGGGGAGCGGCTTTTCGCGCCGTGCGAGCGAACCGACGCTCGAGCTGTCGAACAACCAGTCATTCTACGGCATTGATATGCAAATTGGGTCACCGCCCCAGCTGGTATCACTCCAGCTCGACACCGGCTCGAGCGACGTGTGGGTAGCCGAGGACGGCGCACAGTGCGTTTACGGGTGCAACGACACCTATGTGTTCGATCCCAGCGGCTCGAGCACGTTCCATAGCAACAACAGCTTGTTTGTGATTGCGTACGGTGACAGCAGTATGGCGCTTGGCACGTATGCGCAGGATCAGCTGGAGCTGGGTTCAGTCAAGCTGGACAACCTCAATTTCGCGGTTGCGAACTGGACAAACAGCACGCAGGCGGTTGCCGGAGTGGGGTTCGCGTCCAATGAGGCGAGGTATGCTGAAGGGGGCTCGCAGTATGCGAATCTGCCCGAGCAGCTTAAGCAGGAGGGCATCATCCAGCGCACGGCTTACTCGTTGTGGCTGAACAGTGAGTCGAGCACCATAGGCTCGATTCTGTTCGGTGCTGTCGACCACGCGCGATTCAGTGGAGACTTGTATGTGGTCCCGCTGGTGACTGCGCAGGGCAGCTCGAAGCTCAACCAGTTTACGGTTCCTATGACCGGCATGAGTACGTACGACTCGAGCGGACACGAGGTTCCATTTGCCGCGTTCAACCTGCCTGTGCTGTTTGACTCGGGAACCTCCGTGACGACTGTCCCCGCGGCGCTGCTGGAGCCACTCTATGACGCACTCGGTGTTGAGGATGTAGGCGACGGCGTGTACGCGGTCAAGTGTGACGCCTACACGAACAAGGATGGTGGTGTGGGCCTGCAGATTGGTGGTGTGGACATCACGATTGGGCTTGGTGATCTGATGTACCCGGTTGGCGACAACCTGTGTATCCCCGGAATGACGAGCTTGAACCAGCAAGACGATATAGTCATTCTCGGCGACTCGATTCTACGCTCGTTGTACGTAGTGTACGATCTTGAAGGCGACGCAATTGGATTTGCCGAGGCGGTGACCGGGACTCCAAGCGGCACGACATACGAGGTGATCAGCACTGGAATTCCTGGCTCGTCGGTCTCACAGCCGCAGTGGACGGCTGGCACAGATTTCGGAGTTGCGCCCGTGGACATGTTCACATCGGGAAGCTCGGGGCCTGCAAGTGGCGGGCTCAGCGTGCCGTCGACGGTGAGGGAGAAGCTGCGGGTGGGCGCGAACGCGAAGGCGGCTGGCGCATCGGCCACTGGCTCTACTGACTCGACCTCTGCTTCTAGCGCTGCCTCGAGTACTGCCTCGGATTCTGCCTCTGCTGGTGCCTCAGGTGGGGCCTCTGGTGGTGCTCTGGGCGGTGGTTCCGGTGCTACCACTGCTTCCAGCGCCGAGTCCAGCGCCGAGTCCAGCGCCGAGGCCAGCGCCACGTCCAGCGCCGCTTCTAAGGCTGCTTCCACTGCAGCGGCAACGTCTGCGTCCGCCGCGGCGACGTCCTCCCCTAAAAAGAAGAACGGCGCCGCCGCCTCTGGCGGCTCGGTGCTGGCGCTTATCTTTGCGGCACTCACGGCGTCGCTGCTTTAAATGCAGTTGCAGAATGTGCTAGGGCGTGCTAAGACGATGCAATTATTGTGGGTGCGTCAGCGCCGCTTCGGCGTAAACCTTAATCAAACGTGCCTGGTGTCACGGTCAGCTATCATCGCAGTTCGTATTAGCAGATACATAGAGCCTGTCTTACCTTTGGTAGCATACCCGCGCTCGCGTTCTCGACCCGCTAACACTACGCACTGCCTACACTACGCACCGCCAACGCGAAGACGTAAAGCAATGCCAATCATTTCGTAACTACCTATGCTACAGCCATTAACCGAATCCAAAAATATCACTCATCAAACGACATGTTGCCCGGGGCCATGGCCGCGCACAGCGCAGCGCCAATGCCGCTGCCGTCCTTGCTGATTCCGATCTGGAGGCGCGCGAGCTTGCTGCTGACGTCGGGAACGACCGCCAGCGCGTCGCGGACCAGCTTCTCGTAGCCTGGGTAGAACTCGATGACCGCGCCGTCGGCGCCAATGTCGACGGTCTCGAACTTGTCGAACGCCTTGGTGAGGACGCAGAGCCCGGCAATGACGGCGGCGACCAGGCGGGCCGAGCGGAGGGCGACGGCGGCGGCAATGGCGCGCACGGCCTTGCGCTCGTCGAGCGTCGACTCGGGCACGCCAAGCTTGCGGAGCTCGGCCGCGGCGGCGTCAAGCGCCGGGGTTGCGTCGGCAGCAATGTTGCTCAAGAACGACGTGTCGGTGGACCAGGCGCGGAACAAGTTTGCGTCGGGGGGGATCTCCGCGTGGACGCTGTCAAAAATGCGGCCCTCGTGGACCAGCGCCTCGAGCACGGTGCGCGTGATCTCGCCAAGGAACATGCCGCTGATCCGCTTCTCGAACATGTGGAAGTCCGGGTTCGGGGTGCGGCGGTTGACGGCCTGGTCGTACTTGGTATCCGGGAGGGCGTGCAGGTCGTTGTCGAACGAGCCCCACTCGGTGTTGACGACCATGATTTTGCTGGCGTCCTCGGACTCGAAGCGGCCGTTGACGTGGAGCTTCTCGATTGCCTTGATCTTCTCGGAGTACGCCGCGTTGGTGCCGGTGCCGATGATCATGCCGGCGAGCGTCTGCGCGTCGGGGCCGGTCTGGTACGCGCGCGCGAGCAGGCAGCCCGTGGTGTCGTTGGTGATGGCGGCGACGTGCACCCTGACGCCCTGGCGGTCGAGGGCCTGCTGGAGCGCGATGCCGACATCCTGGCCGACCGCCTCGTCGATCGAGTAGCCCTTGGTCCAGCGGATCAGCGTGCCGCGGTTGATACTGGTCTGGTTGATCGGGAACGAGAACGTGAAGCCGAGGCGCAGGCGCTTGCCGTCGTCCTTAGTGACCGAGTCGGGGTGGAACTCGGCCACGCCCTCCTTGACGCACTGGGCGAGGAAGTCCCAGAACGGCGCGGCGGCGCCGGCCATTTTCTCGCGGGGAACAGCCCACTTCTTCTGCTGCATCTCGATCGTTTCGTCGCCGTTCAGCGTGACCGAGCAGATGCGGAAGTTCGACCCGCCGAGATCGGCGGCAAGGTAGGTCCCGGTCTCGCGCCCGGTGGGGATTTTTGTGAGGAACGTGGGAATCATTGGCATGCCGCGCACGGTTGTTTTGTTGAGGCCGGCCTGGGCCTGCTTGACGAATTCGTGCGCGAGCAGGCGCACGCGGTTGTCCGTGAGAGTGAATTCCTGGACGACCTGGTCCACGGTCTCAGAAAGCGACATAATTCGGGGCGCGTGGGGGGAGGGGGGTTGTGGAGGAGGGCTTTGAAGGGGAATAGCAGGGGAATACTAGAGGCTGTGTGGGCACAATACACTCAGCTGGACGCCTTGGGATGGACCAGAGCACGCAGAAGAAGCCAGTCTGGTTTGGCTGGCAAATGAGTTGGGCGGCCACCGGTGGTTAAGTTGCGGTTTAAGTAGTCGCTTGGCAGGGCAGTTTCTCCACGTAGCCCTCGCGCCGGGGCGGGCCCCTACCCTACCCCATGGGGACAGATGAGTGGCAGTGCGGCGGGTGCCAACGGCGCGCGCGTTGGTGAAGTGGTGCGCGGGCGGTGCTGTGCATGAGTGGGGGAGTGGCTGTTGCGGCCGGCGAAGCACGGGAACTGGTGTAGCAAGCGTACCGAGTGAAATGGCCCACGGGCAACCGTGAGCCGGTGAGACTGCGTCGTTGCTACGTTAGTCACGCCCCACTAAGCACGGCTATGCTCGCTGGTACTGCACGCTGGCAATAGTTGCAACCCAAATGGCTGCCAATGGCTGCCAATGGACTGAATTGCCCCCCGTTCATGCTGGTGATTGCCGCTAATTGCATAGATATCGAAGGCTAGTATTTGCGGTTGTATCGGACGAGTCTTAGTGTTTGTATTATATGCTGTGATGCGGTATTCACGCTAGGCTCTACTTGGAGCGCGCTCCGCCAGGCTGCACTGAGCAGCGAGGCTAAGCGAACGCACGATGCGATCCAGCCGACCCGTGCTGACAAACGGATCACTCACGTGAATACTAAAATGATCTCAACCTAATCTGATCACGAAGCTGCTCCATCATAATCGATAGAGGCAAGACCACTAGCGATTAGCCATAGCGTGATAGCAAATTAGAATAGTAGATAGTTCGGTGGTTAGACGCGGCACCACGCTGCACAATCGACGCCCATATCCACCACAGCAGCCACCAAACTCCACCATCCCACTAAACGCCACAAATTCCCACCACCAAAACCGCCACAAAACGTACCGCCAAATCCACAGCTCGCCGCCAATCCCGTCACCCAATCCGCCGCCACAAGCGCCCGCCGCCTCTGCCAATCCTCCCGCTGGCACCTCAGCCGCCGCCGGTGGTGGACGCGTCGCGCCCTAGCCCTGCTCCCGTGTTTGGCTGATGTTTGGCCTTGTTTACGTTATGGGTAAACTCTCCTTCCCCCCATCAAAACCAAAACACTCTGCGAACCAATGCGCGAGGTCATCAGCATCAACGTCGGCCAGGCCGGCTGCCAGATCGGCAACTCGTGCTGGGAGCTGTACTGCCTGGAGCACGGCATCTCGCCCGACGGGTACATGACGCCCGAGCGGAAGAAGGCGCCGAAGGACGACGGCGTCGCGACGTTCTTCACCGAGACCGGCTCGGGCAAGTACGTGCCGCGGGCGCTGTACGTCGACCTTGAGCCGAGCGTGATCAACGAGGTGCGCCGCGGGCCCTACGGCGCGCTGTTCCACCCCGAGCAGCTGGTGTCCGGCAAGGAGGACGCCGCCAACAACTTCGCCCGCGGCCACTACACCGTGGGCAAGGAGATGATTGGCGGCACGATGGACCGCCTGCGCCGCATGGCCGAGTCGGCCGACGGGCTGCAGGGCTTCCTGTTCACCCACTCGTTTGGCGGCGGCACCGGGTCCGGGTTCGGCGCGCTGCTGCTCGAGCAGATGTCGGATTTGTACGGCAAGAAGGCGAAGCTCGAGTTTGCGGTGTACCCGGCGCCCCAGAACTCGACGTCGGTGGTCGAGCCCTACAACTCGGTGCTCACCACCAACGCAACCCTCGAGCACGCCGACGTCACGTTCATGGTCGACAACGAGGCGATCTACGACATGTGCCGGCGCAACCTCGACATTGCGCGGCCGACCTACGACAACCTGAACCGGCTGATTGCCCAGGTGAACTCGTCGGTCACCGCGTCGCTGCGGTTCAACGGCTCGCTCAACGTCGACCTCAACGAGTTCCAAACAAACCTCGTGCCGTACCCGCGCGTCCACTTCCCACTCGTCACCTACGCCCCCGTGCTCGACCGCGCCAAGGCGCACCACGAGTCGAACTCGGTGTCGACGATCACAAACGCGTGCTTCCAGCCGTCGAACCAGATGGTCAAGTGCGACACCCGCCAGGGCAAGTACATGGCGTGCTGCCTGCTCTACCGCGGCGACGTCGTCAACAAGGACGTCCAGGAGGCCGTCGCCTCGATCAAGCAGCGCGGCGTCGTCCAGATGGTCGACTGGTGCCCGACCGGCTTCAAGATCGGCATCTGCTACGAGCCCCCCCAGCAAGTCCCCGGCGGCGACCTCGCCAAGGTCGACCGCGCCGTGTGCATGCTGGCCAACACCACATCGATTGTCGATGCCTGGAAGCGCCTGCGCAACAAGTTCGAGATCATGTTCGACAAGCGCGCGTTCGTCCACTGGTACGTCGGCGAGGGCATGGAGGAGGGCGAGTTCTCCGAGGCGCTCGAGAACCTCAAGTCGCTCGAGCACGACTACGCCGAGGTCTCCTCCGACGTCCAGGACGCCGCTGTCGAGCAGTTCTAGACTGCCTTGCTTAATGTAATCCGCTTTGCCGCCCGCGCCAGCCACCCCGGGCAGCCACCCCGGGCGGCCAGCCTGGGCAGCCAGCCTGGGCCGCTTTCTGCCTCCTCCGGCCGCTCTATACCCCGGCCCTTATTTTATTATTATTCGTATGCTAACTCCATCTGGTCTCCATCTCCATCTGGTACCGTCGGGTCAACTCCATCTCGTACCGTCTGGTCAACTCCATCAACCACACTCCACCGGGCCAGCTGTACTCCATCTCATCGAGTGTACTCCATCTGGTCAACTATACTCCATGGTCAACTGTACTCCATCGACTGTATCTGGTCAATTTTATCTGGTCAACTTCAGGTCTCGACTCTAGCCAGCTCCTGCTTCGTCTTCCCCACCTCGGTGGCATGCCTCGGTGGCACCTCGTGGCTGAAGTTGATTAGGCCTAATTGATGCTAATTATATATCTTGTTGGAGCTAGTGCGTCCAGTCAGTTGAAACGTGGTCTATTAGCACCGTCCATCACTGGCCTTTTAAGGCCGCTTGGGTGGAGCCAGCGGATCCGCGTCCCGCGCAAGCTGCCGCGCTCGGTGCCACCACCCCTCCACTAGATCCAACGCCCCGTACTCAACCCCCTCGCTCTGCGCGTCCGCGCTCAGCGGATCGCACTCCATCGCCCGCCGCATCGCCCGCACCCGCTCAATGAACCACTCGCTGCTCATCGCCTCCTCCCGCCCGCGCGGCCCACACTGCGTCCCGTACTTCGCACACATCGCCTCGTCCAGCGCCGTGCTGTACCGGATCACCGGCCCGCCCAGCGTCACAGTCGACACGCCGAGCCCGCAGTACTGTCGGTACGCGTCGTACCGCAGCATCACGCACTGCGCAATCCCCACGCACGCCTCTCGGCACGCCGCATACGACCGGTGCGCCCCGGTCTGCATGTTGTGGCCCGGGCCGTACTCCAGATTCGCTGCATGGTTGTCCCAGTTCTGCTGCGGCTCGCGCCGCAGGTACGGCTTGATGAAGTCCAGGTAGATGTCGCTGTACAGAATCGGCCCGCCAGACTTCAGCCTCGTGTACTCCGCCAGCACGTCGAGCTCGCGCGCGTGCAGCCGGCCCGCGCTCGCGACGCGCGCGCACCAGTTCTTCGCGCTCACGGGCACCGCGTGCGCAGGATTGCCCTGGAAGTGCCCGCCGCTGCGCACAACATCGAGCTCCAGCCCAATTGCCGCCTTTAAGACCGCTGCCAGCGCCGAGTCGCCGCTGCCCTCGTCGGCCCAATCGTCGTCATCGGTGGTGCGCCGGTTGAGTCGCGCAATGTCATTTGTGCCTGGCGTGCCGAACGCCCGGCGGAGCGCCTCTCTACTTAGCACAATTCCCGAGCCAATGTCGGCAAACACATGCGTTTCGGCCCGGATCGCGCTCCCCAAATAAATCGGCTCGGCCGGATCAAGCTTGGCCAGCATGCTGCGGAGGTAATCGCCAAACACGTAGGTGTCGTCGAGCATAACGACGTACCAGTCGTGCTCGGGGTTTTGGAGGTATGCATGGCGCAGCATGGGCAGCGTGATGAACCGCGCGAGCGACTTGGCGCCGGTGATCGGCACCTCGTCGAGCGGAACGTTGACATGGCTGTCGCGAATCAGTCTCATGACGCGGTACGGCTCGAGCGCGGGGCTCGTGGCCACCGTCGTGGGATTGAGCAGCGCAATTGCGTCGATCACCTCGGTTGTGTGCACGGCGTCTGCAGCATCAGAGTACACGGCGAAGTGCGGGAACTCATTAAGAACGGTTGTCAGCAGTGTGGGGAGGTTGCGCCAGACTTTGCGGGCGCTTGTTTGCACAATTATGAACACATTATCTTTTTGGTTTGCAGGCGGCGCGTGCTGCGAGTGCCGGTTTTCGCGGCCGATGCCTGCCTGCGGGCGCCAGGGCTCGAACGAGCCGAGGCGATTCGATTCGGGGTACGTGTAGAAAAAAGCCTGACCGCGGGCAACCTCTATGCCTTCGGCGTTTCTGTGGGTCTCGCTTTGTGCTGTGTGTTTTGTAGCACCTTTTGATGGGTGGCCGTCCGGAGGGTCGCCTTTTGTGGGGTGGCCGTCTGTGGGGTGGTTAGTGTGGTGTTTCGTGGGGTCCTGGGGAAACAAAAGGGCAGCGCTGGCCGAGAGCAGGCGCGGGAGAAATACAGCGAGAAGGAGCATGCCGAAGAGGGTGAGCAGCCTCTTGCGACGCAGACGTCGGCGGATGCGGCCCATAGAGCGCTGGCAGCCGTCCTGGCCGCATGCATGGGCATGGGATAATAAGATTCCAGCGGGCGTTAGCTGAAACAGCCGCCGCATCACCCGCCAATCAGGTCGATTGGCGCGGTTCTGTATCAAACCCATATTTACACCCGTATGTTTACACCCCCATGCACCCCACGTACACCCCTCGCTGTGGATATCGGCACTACATCCTATCTGTGCTAGTATATGGAGCGCTTGGCTCACTATTTCAATGGCCATATAACCGCCCCGTACACCATATTACACTTTTATTGTTTCAATCTCACACCGCCAGCCGGAATACCTGAATTATAACTCGAGTCACTGTCGCCAGCACGGTGTCTCCACGCTTCTCCACGCCACGCTCTGCGACCCCTAAACCTCGATCTCGATCACCAGAACCGCCGAACCGTGGCACCAATAAAAGTACTCGCAAAATGGTCCAGATCAAGGCGTGCCTATTTGATATGGATGGCCTCCTCATCAACACCGAGGACATGTACACTCTGGCGACAAATAAGGTGCTCGCCGAGTACGGGAAGGGCCCGCTGCCGTGGGAGGTCAAGCTGAACCTGCAGGGCCGGCCCGGGATCTACGCGGCGCAGTACTTTCTCGACTGGGCGCAGCTGCCGCTGACGCCGGCCGAGCTGTTTGAGAAGACCAGCAAGCACCAGGAGGAGCTGTGGCAGCACACGGCGTTCATGCCCGGCGCGCAGGAGCTGCTGGCGTACCCGCACGTGCACAACGTGCCGTTTGCGCTGGGCACGTCGTCGCTGCACGAGAAGTATCTGCTGAAGACGGCGAAGCTGCGGCACGGGTTCGATCTGTTTGGCGCGCACGTTGTCACCGGCGACGACCCGCGCGTGCCGGCCGGCCGCGGGAAGCCGGCGCCGGACATCTGGCACGTTGCGCTGGCCAGCCTGAACGCGGACCGGGCCGCGGCGGGCCTGCCGGCGCTCAAGCCCGAGGAGACGCTTGTGTTTGAGGACGGGATTCCGGGGGTGGAGAGCGCGCGCGCGGCCGGGTGCCACGTCGTGTGGGTGCCGCACCCGGAGGCGGTGAAGATTCTCGGCCCGGAGCGGATGGCCGAGGTGATTGGCCCGAACGAGCGGCTGGCGTCGCTGACGGAGTTTGATCCGGCGAAGTATGGCCTTTAGGTCGAGCCGAGGTGTAGTGCGAATATATAATAGGCGGCGGTGCGCGGAATAATGAGGCGGTTAACGAGGAAATGACGGGGCGGTTAACAAGGAACGGCATGGCGAAGTTTGCGTAGTGCACTGTGCACCGCTTTGTGCTCCCCTCTGTGCGCTGCTGTGTGCACCGCCCTGTGCATAGCCCTCAAAAACAGTTAATTTAATGTTATAGACACTTAGCACATGGTACTCATGCCGCATGCCGGAACAGATACGACACGCTCTCGCCGTTGTGCAGCCGCCGAATGCTCTCGGCAATCACCGGCGACACGTCGAGCTGCCGCAGCTTCGGCGACTGCGCAAGCTTGTCCTCCATCGGCACCGTGTTTGTGCACGCAATGTACGACAGCCGGCTCGCGTTGATCGTGGCTATCGCGTTGCCCGACAGAATGCCGTGGGTGACGATCGCAATCACCTCGCGCGCGCCGCCGTTCGTGAGCAGCGTCTCGGCCGCCTTCGCCAGCGTCCCGCAGGTGTCGGCCATGTCGTCGACAACCACGCACACCTTGTTGCTCACGTCGCCGACCAGCACCATCTTCGACACCTCGTTGGCCCGCGCGCGCTCCTTGTGGATCAGCGCGAAGTTCAGGTCGAGCCGGTCGGCCAGCGACGCCGCCCGCTTCGCGCCGCCGGCGTCGGGCGACACAATGATCGCGTTCGCGTAGTCCACGTTGCTGCGGATGTACTCCACCACGCTCGGCTCCGCGTACAGGTTGTCCACGGGCACATCAAAGAAGCCCTGGATCTGCGACGCGTGCAGGTCCATCGTGATCATATGGTCGCACCCGGCGGTCTGCAGCATGTTTGCCATCAGCTTCGCGGTGATCGGCGCCCGGCTCTTGTCCTTGCGGTCCTGCCGCGCGTAGGGGAAGTTCGGCAGCACCGCCGTGATCCGCCGCGCCGACGCCGTCTTGCACGCGTTGATCATGATCAGTAGCTCCAGCACCCGGTCGTTCACCTCGCCGCTGCCAATCTGGCACAGAATGTACACGTCCTCGTCCCGCACGCTCTCGCCAATGCTGATGCTCATCTCCCGGTTCGACTCCTCGCTGATGTCCACTTTGCACAGCTCCAGCCCCAGGTTCCGCGCAACCAGCGCCGACAGCCCGCGGTGGACGTGCCCGGACAGCAGCTTGATCGAGTTCGTCGCCATCGCTGTCGCCGAGTCTCGGTGAGAAAATCGCAGACCTAACCCGCAGGTCTTCAGCTGGGCGGTTCAGCGGGGCGGTTGGCTGGGATGGCCGGGGTGGTGAGCTGCAGGCCAAGCGGGTGGGTGCTAACCAATTGGATGATGTGGATCGGATATTTGGTTGGTGGTTTCGGGTGATTACAGTCATTTCGTGGTCGATTCAAGTGGTTGGCGCCAGAGGTCCGTATCGCTATGGCTGTAAATTAGGGTGCGTAGCTCGGGCTCGGACAGCTAGCGATAATCTTCAACGCTGCCAATTTTATTCAAGTTTTAAGTGCAATTACCCAGATCTGAGGATGAGACAAAAAAAAAATACTTGAACCAGGCTGAAACTAATTAGAGAGACGATAAACCACCGCCAATACACTACTAGAACGACGGCCAGCAACCAACCACGTCCAGGGGACGAGGTCCGCCGAATTACACCGCACAAGACCCACGCTCAAACAAACAGCTCAGGCAGTGTACACAAAGCATTAACATCGCTCCAGGACTTGCAAATAAGATATGACCGCATAAATAGGGATACAATTCACTACTAGAATCCTGAACTTGCGAACATAGAATAAGATCACTATGTGATATGTCCATAACATTTAAATAGTAAGGAAGACATTTAAACAATTAGGTCTCGCCCATGGCGTCCCTCGAGCTCAGATCAATGCTTATCGTGCTCGTCCCCAGAGAACTCGGTGGTGCTAGACGAATTGGGGTCAGCAAAGGCCTGGTCCGTAGGCCCAGCGGCCGCTCCAGCCGCCCCCTCTTCTTCATCCTCAGGAACTTCAGCAATGGCAAAGAGGTAGTATACCCTTCTGCCTGCCCTAACACTTTCACTCCTGATGTTCCGAATGCAGGAGTCGCACACATAGGGATCCCCACTCCCGTCTCCACTCCCGTGTCCATGCTCGTCACTACACGCCTCTTCCATGTCCCGACAGCAGGAATCGCACACATAGGGGTCCCCACCCCCATCTTCAAGCTCATCGCCCCACGAATCTTCCATCGGGGTGTCGTCGGCCTCTGGCCCGCTCCCATCTTCAAGCTCGTCACCCCACGAATCTTCCATCGGGGCATCGGCCTTTGGCTCCGTCGGACTAGGCGCTGGACTAGCCGGAGCGGAAAGCATCTGCCCCCCGGGAGTAGCGCCTTGGACATACCCCTCGCCGGATCGTGGAGGGGCCGCTGCGGCACCCACACCGGCATACCACTGCACCGGACATGTGCTTGCCCACCCTTGCATCGCGAATGACCCGTAATAGGCCCACGCTCCCGGTTGACAGACGTCGTACACGGCGTACTGAAACTCGCCACTATGCCACACGCTACCCAGGTAATACTGGTGATGCAGAGGGGGCGCTTGCCCCTCCGCGGGATTGTGTGCATAGCCATCGTGCAGGAGCGGTGGCAACAGCTGCTGCGCATGCTGCGCATGCTGCGGATGCTGCTGGTATTGCTGGTATCGCTGGTACTGCTGGTATTGCTGTCCTGGCTGCTGCTCAGGCATAGCTGAGCCATATCCATGGTAGTTCCCGCTCCAGGAGTTAGTGCCGCCACCATTCCCAGCGCCTCCAGGGCTGCTAGAGCTACTAGAGCCGCCGGAGCTACCAGAGCTATCAGGGCTCCGATCAGCATGGCCGGCATTGCCAGGGCCACTGAGATACTCACGATAGGCAGAGCTGTTGGGATACCCATAGCCAGCATTGGCAGAGGCGCCAAGGTAGACGTAGCTACCACGGCCTTGAGGCATAGCATGAGGAGAAGGGGGTGGAGAAGAGGAAGAAGAAGAAGAAGAGGAAGCAGATGGAGGTAGTGGACGAGATTGAGCAGGCAATGTTTCAGGTCCATGCACAATTCGCCCATCAGGTAAGAACATGAGAACCTGATATAGATGCAAAACATCTCCGGATGTGTCGTATAGCCGCAAATACGTGATCCCTCGATAGCGCAATACAGAGCCTGCATATACGCGGGGATCGTCCTGACCATGCACATCTCCCTCGGCATCGGCCGCACCACGGCTCCGACTAGGTGTGTATCCTGGCACAAGAAGTCCGGGCACGACTCGGAAGTAGGAAGACTCTTCTGGTGAAGGTTGGCCATATGCAACCGCGCTAGGCTGGCCATACACAGGCTGCTCAGGGGAATAAGGAGAATGGACAAGATTGCCGACTGGGGGGTGAAACTGTGTAGGATTAAGGTGCATAGGATGGCCATGTACAGGATTAAACTGTGAATGACGGTCGAGTGCAGGATAGCCATGAGTAGGAATGCCAGGATGGCCGCGCCAACCAGGCCACCGTGGGGGCTCGAACTCTTGCCCGGGCTGTTGATGCGCGAGGTATAACTGCTGCTGTGCCCGCTCAATATTCTCGAGCGGACGCGGCTGCTGCAGCAGCTGAGGCTGCTGGAGTCCGACGATTCGGCGCCCATTGTGATGATGCGCATAGCGTTGCTCTGCTAGCCGGCGCTCAAAATCTCGTCGCATACTTTGAGATCGCGCAGCAGCCGGATCTTGATCTTGCGAGCCAGGCTGATCTTGCCCACCATGGGGAGGCTGCTGTTGCGCCTGCGAGTCCGACTGAAGCTCCGCCGGCTGTGCTGATCGTTCAACCCGTGAAGAGCTTCTGGCTCTCACAGTCCGACTACGCGAAGAACCCCGAGCGCGGGAGGCAGCCCCGCGGCGCGACGAAGCCCCGCCGCGGGAAGAGGATCGGCCGCGTGTCGACGATCGTCTCGGGTGACCGCGAGGGCGCGGCACCTCAGTGAATGGCGGATTCTCTTTATCAGAGAACTGCGCATCCCGCGGCGGCTGCTGGTACTGCGTAGGCAGGGGGTCCTGCGAAGCCTGCTGCTCTCGCGAAGCCTCGGGAACTTGCGGAAACTGCTGTTCCGGAGGTGGCTGAGCAGGCTGCGAGGACCCACCAAAATGTGGCGGCGGAGCAAACTGCGGAGGTTGAGCAAACTGCGCAGGTTGAACAGACTGCAGAGCCGGTAGCATATGCTGAACTTGTTGCGCAGGCGGAAAAACTTGCATAGGATAAGCAATCTGCGCGGCTTGAACGAACTGCTGAGGCTGGACAGCCTGTTGTGGCTGCGCAAACTGCTGTGGCTGCACAGCTTGGAGTGGTTGAACCATACGCGGCGGCTGAGACTGCGAAGCCTGAGCCGCTTGTTGGGGCAACTGATCCTCCATGGGCTGCCAGATTGGCTGATTGCGTGCCGGCTCCGCAGGATGCGGTTGACCCTGCCATTCCTGCGGATATTGGCTTCCCTGATCGGGTGGACGGGCTTGGTCCTGCGCAATCGACGGTTCTTGGTCGACGAAAAACTGCTGTTCGTGCAGGAACTGGCTCTCTTGAAAGTGCTCGTCCTGGTAGTCTTTGTCGTCCTCATCATCATCCTGCTCTTCCAATTCCTGGCCACTATCATCATTCTTGTTATCCTCATCCTTCATCTTACCTTTCCCATCTTCGTCGTCCTGGTTTCCCTGGTCGTCCTGATTGCCCCCAGTGCCCCGGTTGTCGCGGTTGTTGTCGTTACCCTGACTCCCTTGACTATTCTGGTCACCTTGGCCCCCCTGGCCACCTTTGCTTTCTTGGCTACCTTGGTTCCCTTGGCTGCCCTGGCTCCCTTGGTCACCCTGGCTTCCTGAGTTGCCCTGGCTTCCCTGGTCGTCCTGGCCCCCGCGGCTGTCCTGGCTGTCATGGCCGCCTTGGCTGTCTTCGTGCCTTCGGTCTTGCTGGGACTGGCTTCGACCATTGGCTGCCCCGGAAGACGAACTTTGTGTACGTCCGCTGCCCAGGTGAGTACCGCCGCCGCTACTGGAACTTCCGGCTCCAGGAGGAGGGGGAGAGGGAGGAGGTTGAGGCGGAGAAGGAGGGCGAGAGGGAGGTGGGGATTGAGGGAAAGCACGAGGACGATACCGGAACGCACTAATGACTGTGTCAGTCATACGATGAGCTATGACTCTATGGTCGCCTAGGGCCAGTGCCGCGCTCCTCCTGTTCGCCAGTATCTGTTCGATCCTGCGCAGTTCCTGCAGCTGCGCCTCCCTCCTGCGCAGCTGCCGTAACTCTAAAAAAGGATCCGCCTCAAGTCTCTCATCATCGGTATCGTCGCGGATCCGCGACGTAAGGTTCACCCCGCTGAGCCAGTCCCCGAACGAAGGCAGTTCCGCCCGCTCAGGGTCCAAGGAAAACTCTACATCCCGAGGAACCCCACTTGGTCCGGGACCGCTAGGTTGGACTGTCTGATTGGCTAGCTCGCGCTGATCAATCGGATCACCTAGAGTATCCTGGATTGCCTCCCCACCGCGTTGATTGCGGAAATGCTGCTCCATTCTCGTAAAGACTTGGTTGGAGCTTTGTCCTTCGCGAATGTTATTTACCACATCGGGGCACAGCTGCATCGCAATCGGCGGAATATTCAGTGACTGATGCATCGGAATCGGGGTGCTAGGCGGCTCCTGCGGGAACCGAGGGAGATACGGAGATCCAAGATCTCGGGAATAACTCGGGGGCCCAGAGTCCGTGAGACCCGCGTTTCTCGCATCGTGATCGCGCTGGAGTCGGTTACGCCTTTGATGCTGGGTTTCTACGCGGCTCTCAGCACGCAGGCGCCGGAGTTCAGGCAAAATAGATGGCTGATGCCGGGCATTCAGGAGGGCGCTCTTGAGATATTTCCGCATATACAGTTCACGCAGCGCGGGACTCCTCTGGGAAGGAGCGACGGGCTCCTCATCGGTCGAGTATAACGGGTAATTCCTCATGATGTCGCCGAACCAGTCAAGCTCGTAGACAGTAGACGAAGTAGCACCGATCGCCAAAAGCATGTCCTTCGAGTGAAGTGGGAACTCGACTGCTGCAACTGGCACGCGGATATCTCGAATTACTGCAGGGGCGTCGAAGTACATCGAGTTGTAAACGTGAAGCCGGCCATCTGCGAAGCCGACGGCAGTAAACTGGCCCGTAGAGTTCACATCGAGGCAGGTTACTGCGCCCGAGAGATGGGTTGCATCAGTTGGATGGATGCGCGGAATGATGAAGTCTTCGACCGTGTCGTGGTAGAACAGCGCCAATTGGCGCGCGTCGACCTGGTCTCGAATGCCCCCACCGAATCCGGGGCCGAAGGGGAACCCACCATCCTCCTCTGGATCCTGCTCATCCTCGAAGTTTGGGGGCGGGATGAAGAACCCGCGCCTGGCGAGCAAAGCGGTTCTTGTTGCAGCTCCAGTGAAAGCAGGAGTAGTGTCTGGGACAACGTGCGCGGGGAAGGAGGCAGTAGACAGCGTCTCCACCTTCTGTCCAGGCTGAGCAAACTTGCTGCGCCGGTTATTCGAGTGGGCAGGAAACTCAGCCTCCTCAGGCAGCTCAGCGTCAGGCAGCTCGGTCTCAGAATCCTGAACCGCCTTCTCAGCCTGCGCACGCCGGGCTTCAGCTTGCTCAGATGCAATGCGCTCCTTCTGGTACTTGCGAAGAAACACTGGCATGCACGCAAACTCGAGGTGGGAGCGGCCAGATTGCCACCTAAGCGCGTCACCGTCCTCGCACCGCTGCAGTTCCTCGCGCTCTGTCTTAGTGAGCAAGATTGGTTCGGCATCACCGTCCCCGGTGATGAACCCCTGAGCTCTGCTGCGATCCTGCAGAAAGGTCGACAAGTCGTCCGGGAGAATCGGAGCCATGTCTCGGCCTCCGATGGCGAGCTCGTGGAACTTTCGCTTCGCTTCCTTGAACGAGGCGACAGCCTGTTTCCAGTTGATCAGGATTAGCTGGTTATCGCGCGAGACAATGGCGATGGTTCGGCCGTCGTCCGAGATTGAGACCAGGCGCACGTCGCCGCAAGGAAGCCCGCATTCCGCGACAACGCGCGTCGATCCGCCCGACAGATCAAACAGGGTTATGCGCGAGTCGGTGGGGGGACCTCCCTCGACTGTCTCGCGAGTGATTACCATACGGCCGCGCTTCGCAGCCATGCCGGTGACGTGCCCGGTCTTGGCGCGCGAGACGACGACGGTGAAGTCAACCGGTGAGCGCTGGCCATGCTCGAGGATGTGCGCGAGTGGAAACAGCAACACACCATGGCGCATGACGCCGGTGGACTCAGCGTCGGTGTCTTCCCCAAGCGGGCGCTTCTTTATCAGGAAGTCGAACACGCGCAGGCTGTACGCATTCGAACGACACAGAACCGCAAGCGTGGTACCCGCAACAGCCACCACGTCGACCTCGTTGATGACGAGGCCGGGGCAGCGCTCCAGCAGGCAGAATTCAATCTTGCGCCTGTGGTGGCGGTAGTACAGCGTCACCTCGTCGCTGAGGCCGCCAGGTTTCCAAGTCGTGTAGATCACTTCGCCGGGACCGAGCTCATAAACGAGGCGAGAGCCGCGCACCATCAGTTTGGGCGGTTCGCCGACTCCGGGTCCCGAGGGGTCAATCTCGGGACTCGGGTCCAAGGCATTGCCGTAGGCAATCCATCCGACTCGCGAGTCGGGCACAGCATCTCCATCAAGGGGAGGAATGCCACTAGTGTGGGCCATAGCAATCAAGTGCGGCATCGTTGAGACAAGCTGGTTGGCTGTGTGCCAGAAGGGGAACTTTTTTTTTGGGTTTTTGAGGTGTAAACTTGGTGTTGAAGGCGACTACCTGAAGGTATAGGTGTATACCCGGTGGTCTGATGTAGCGGCCTTAGTGCGCCGGTTGGCCGACTGGAGGTTACGCTGGTGGGCTACCTAAGAGGTGACCGAGTTGCTTGGGTGGGTAAGGCTGCTTCGGTAAGGAGCAGCGCGCGAAGGCTTGGGAGGAGCTGAGGGGCTATAAGTCCTAAGCTTATGTGGCTGAAACGGGGTTGTTTTTCCGTTTTCTTGCGATTATCTGGGGATGGAGGAGGACAGTTGAGACGTGCGTGGGGGCCCTTCTATATACCAGTTGCAGGCGGTAAGGGTTACGCACCCTAAACTGCGAGATAATCTGGACAGAATTGTTCACGATGTCTATGCAGGCTAGCTGCAAGCCCTGGGCGATCCAATTAAACTTGCGTCAGCCGCCGCCCCATTCACCAGAGGGGCCTCAACGCCGGCCCGAGCGGCCCCGAGCGGCCCCGAGCGGCCTCGAGCGGCCCCATAACGGGCCTGAAGGCATCGCCGGCCTCGAGCAGAAAATCATCGAGCTCCCGACGTCCTCATGAAAATCCTAACGGCATTTACCGCGAAAACAGCTGCGGGCGACGCCCCGTGGAGAGTACCCCCCCTGGTCATGATTTGCGTGGTCTACGGACAATCGATCGCCTATCAGACCCAAGTGTGCCACCAAATAGCCCGTACCCCACGGGGTAAGGATTTTAATTGCCGTTCACTCTGCCCTACCCTAGGAATCTGCCTCCCCGCCCCACGACAAGAAAGCACTTTGGATACATGGCTGAGAACAGTCCGAACCCTATATCCCGGTTGAAGAATCTTCTATATGCACCCCGCGTGGCCAGCAGGAGCACGCACGGCACCTTTTGGTGAGCTAGAGCCGGCTAAATGATTTTTGGAAGCCCCCCAGGGAGAGCAATCGGCCTGCCCAGGCAAGAAAACCCTTTCCGAGAAGCAAGCGTCGTCGTATGCAAGCACGAGGTGAAACCCCTCTCTCAACGAAATATTATTTGGGACGCTCTTACGTACGGTAATATAAACTGATAGAATGGCGTAATATAGGGTGAGGGCAGGAGATCGTAAATAATAATTTAGAGAAAGTGCGCCTTTCATTGGCCTCTGGCGTGCATGAAGGGGGTAGCGCGATATGTACAAAGTACTAACTGTTTCACATTTGTAAACCTTCGCATGGCACGGCGCTCCGTGCGACGCGAGCAAGGGGCGGCGGCCCGATTGCGCCTTCGCCGTCTGGCGGCGCCTTGCGCCGGCATTCGCGCAACCGCGGCCGGGAAAGGTGAAATGCGTGCAGTAGCTAAAAGGAAAAAAATGCGGATTACAGCCCGGGCGGCGGAGGCGGCGCTGGCGGCGCCATCGTCTGCCTGGCGCGGCCCGATAGCATACTCCGATGGTTGAGGCTGGCTGCAGCAAGCATTACCGCCTGCATGTACGCCTCACGGGTGCTGACAACCATGTCGGGCGCCATCGTCCAATATGCAGCCAGCACGCTGCGCTTGTTAGGGGTGGTAAGGGCGGCGGCAAGCTCGCGCCGCTCGCGGTCCCGGTACCCGCAAAGCGGGACCCGGCGGGGGCCGGAAGATGTGGCCAGGCTGAGGCCCAGACCCAGGCCCAGGCCGAGGCCATCGTCCGACTCAGTGAAATCGACGAAGTCGTCGAGCTCGCATCCCTCGGATAGCCCGTCGCCCAGCCCATCGCCCAGCCCATCGCCCAGCCCATCGCCCAGCCCATCGCCCAGCCCACCGGCGATTTCCTGGGCAAGTGCAGCCGAGAGGTCAGCGCCCGTGGCGGACACGGGGCTCATTTCCGGGCTGGAGGCCGGGGTGATTGCTTCTGTTAGTTCTGGAGTAGTGACTTCTGGTACTTCTGGCGTCTCAATAAAATCGGACGACTCGGCCTCGGCACCGAGCGAGGCGCCGAGGCCCTGCATATAGCTCTCAAACTCGTCGTCCGAGATCTCCGGGACCTCGCCGTCGACGGTCATGGCACTTATTAGCTCGATTGGGTCGGCTATATCGATTGCGTCTATTCCCATCTCGTCCATAATGTCGGCCGGCCCAGCGGCTTCGCCGGGCGCCGTGTGTTGGGGTTCCGCTGGCGCTTCCAGCTCCATCGGTTGCACTGGTTCCGCTGGGTTTATTGGTTCTACAAGTTCTACCGGCTCAGCTGGGTCTTGCGCGAGCTCCGAAGCAGCCGGATCAACTGCGGGTGCTGTGGGTGCTGTTTGTGGGCTGTTCACCACCTCCGGCTCGGAGGTTATGGGGCTCGCTGCCGGGGTAGGCAGCGCAATTGGCTTGCTGGCACGCTTCGAGCGCTTTGCGGCCGGTTTGGACGGCGCCGCCTTCGGGCTGGCCTTTGCCTTTGCGGTTGCATGTTTGGCCGCCTTTAGGCTTGTTTTTGCGGGCCGCTGGGCCGCGGCCTTGCGGATCGCGTCGCGGCGGGCGCTCCTAGCCTCGCGGTCGGAATGCTTCATGGATCAATGCGTCGCTTTAGTGTCGCCGGAATGGAATCGAGTCACCCTGCGATCAGCGGCTCCGCAGCGTTTATTGGCACTGCGACTGGGCCAAGCCGCCCGCTCGGTCAGCGCTTACCTCATTTTTTTTCACAACTTTTTCTGGCCCGGCGCCAGGGTTATGCACGCCATAATTACAGCGCCCGCCATTCGTGCGCTGCCGGGGCGCGATCGCCAAGCCCGCAAAGCATTTTATGTGTGCCGGGGTTGTACGGGCCGCCAGCGGGCTTGCCTGGCCTGAGGCAAGCGCTGGAGCGGATGTGTGCACTGGAGGTGGCGCCAGGCACACCCCAGATCGAGCATGCCACCGGCCGCTTCGCTACCCAAGCCCAGGGTGCTTGACCGCCGGGCCTGCTGCAGAATCTCAAAAAGGTCGTTTCAGCTTCGGGGAATTCTGGTGCAGCGGCACGCCGCCCACAAGAAATATTCCCGAAGAACAGAACTGGCGCTCACGGTGGTCTAATGGCGCTGTGATCGTGGTATCGAATGTTGAGTCAATGAGAACGGGTGCACGGCCCGGAGACCATGTCGTAGCGGTGTGCAGCACCCTGCATATTCTCCACGATAGGGCATACATTTCTCAACGCCATTTGGTCCCGTGTTCCGGTATCTGGCGGTGTGATTCGACGAGAGCGACAGCTCAGGCAGCCTGATCTGCTAGGCTAATCTGTCTGGCGTGGACCGATCGTGGTTTCGTAGTCTCATAGATTACTTGGTGGTAGTTTACCTGCTGTATCTAGCTGAATTATCATAATACAGCCTGATCTGCTAGGCTAATCTGTCTAACGAGGCTAGTTTGCTTGATCTCATATATTACTTGGTGGTAGTTTGCTGCTGTATCTAGCTGAATATCATATTACATCTATGCGATCTGTTTCGTGCCTGGCTCTTTTTGCTGGACGCATTCCCTCAGTTTCATTAAATCAGTTTTTTTGGAATAACTCATAGTATCCTCATGCAGTGTGAATATTTGGGTCGTCACCGGGAATGCGTCGCCGCGCGACACCGTGCGACACGCGTGTCTGGCAAGCTCAACAGATAAAAAGGTGTCGGTTACGCTGACCATTCACCAATAAAGCCCGACCCCCGCGGGATGTACAGCCCGCGGTTGCACAGAGTGCTGGGCACAGGTCTCAGTCCGCCCGGTCGAAATAAATCATCATCCACGTCTGTTGGCGTTAGTACACGAGCTCATATGGGATTGAAACGATAAGAAACTGTATCCTCATTGGTTTTCAGTAGGAACAATTGGAAAAAATCTTATAATCACCGCCAGGCGTACATACCTTTTGTCTGTTGTCTGCTTGCGAAGACACGCGTCTCCCACGATACCTCGCGGCGTTTTTGCTCGAAGAGCGCCCGAGATCAGCTTTGGAACCACCGCAGGGCGGTTGTGAGAAGAAGAGAAAAAAGCTGAGGCTGGTTGTGTCAGCTGCCTGCAGGCACACTAAGCAGGCCAGCGTGCCACGAGCCTCAGGTCCGAGGCGGGTCCCAGGGGGGCTAAAGGGGGGGCAAAAGGGGTTCCCTTGGGGTTGGTGGACAAGTTGGCGCCAAGGACCGCGTGGGGAAATCAGGCACAGCAGTGGTACGAAAGGCCAGAGTGAGCAAGCTTGAAAAAAGGAGGCGAGCCTTATCAGTAGAAAAAACATAAATGAAGGTTAATTTAAGGTTGAGATGAGCTTCAATTGACTATTTCTTAGGCAGATAGCCGACGCGAGCGAATGACAGCAGCCTAGCTGATAGAGTTGTAAGTCCAGCGATGAGCCAGACTAAAGTGACTGCGTACATCAGAATGAGCCAACTACTAACCAGCACTAAATTAAAATGAACTTGGAGCTGAACTCACCACACTAAACAAGAGAGCCCGAATCGAGCCCATAATCGAGCCCGAATCGAGCTGCACGACGCCATCACCAGCCACGCACCTGCAACGTCGTAAACACTCCGCAATTAGCACAAACTACTCTCGCAATAGAATTAAACACTCAAAACAGGCATTCCTGCCCCATCTCGAAAAATGCCCGGTTAGGCTGCGGCGGTGCCACGCAGTGTGGGGCCTGTGACGCTTAGTCGGAACTCCGGGGCATCTGCAAGCAGGAAGCCCGAGGGCCAATTGCAGCAGCAGCATGCAAGGTCTCGTAGTGTCGTATCTGCTCGGCGCATTCACGTTCTGGCCGCTTGTGTTTGTGCTGTTCCGCGCGTACGCGCGGTCGGCGCCCCCCGAGCCC
>JAKTRO010000055.1:0-51776 GCA_030579755.1 Entelexis gropengiesseri | reverse complement strand
TGCCGCTGACGGGCGTGCCGGCGCGGGACTCCTGCTGCGCAACCCGGCGGGCTTCGCGCGCCTCGCGTGCCTCGCGGCGCGCCTGCGAACGGGCGGTCGCCTGCTTCTCGGGCGGCACAATCTGCATGAACGCGGGGTCGCTTGGGTCTAATTGGATCTCTTGGGGAATTTCGTGCTCGCAAGCCATTTGGTAGTCGATCATAAGCCGCTCCGTCTGGCGCGTCATGGCCTCCGAGGCCATCGCCGCAACGTGCATCTTCTGCTCGATAGCGGGCATCAGGTCCAGGAGCTTGCTGCTGATGTCGCGCAGCTTCCCGGGCTCGCGCTGCTTGAAATACCCGTCGATATTCCCTCCAAGCTCGGGGTATATGTCGCTGGTCTTTTTCTCGATCTCCTTCAGCTCGGTAAAGAACGCAACCATCTCGAGTGGAATCGCCTCCAGAGCGTCGCTAAAGTCATTGAGCCCGGGATACACCCGCAGGTAGTCCACCTTGGTGTGCTTCTTGGGCGGCATTGGACACCTATCAAGCGTGCTTTTGCTGTGAGGTTTTGCTGGCACGAGAGCTCCAGTTTGAGAGCGGTGGGTCCGATATTGTCGTTGAAGCACAGGTACGGGTTCCCATCACGTGGGTATAGCCTCTGCCGAAAGCCCGGTTCCGCTATCTGGGGACGCCTACGCCTAACCCACGCCCACCATAAACCACCGCACAGACTAACTTAACTGCTGCTCTCTCCCCCACTCTTGGGGGTTGCGGATGTATGCTCAATGTGATGGTATTAAATTTCTAGTTGTACAATTACAATAGGAATGAGAATAAGAATAAGAATACAGGCTTCATGCTCAGATGCTGGCCACAGGCTCAGATGCCAGAGCCCAGGCCCAGGGCGCCAAGGGCGCCGAGCCGGCGCTCCATCTCGTTCGTGAACGTCATGAACGATGTCCGCGACCCGCGCTGCAGATACAGCCGCGCCAATGATGCGCTCCCGGTCTGCGATTGCGAAATCGCAATGCCAACGCGCCGCCTTTAACCGCAGCGAATTAGTCCGCGTGATCGACACCACTATCGGCTCGTTCTTGACCCGGCTATTGTACAGCACAAGTCCATGCGGCACCCAGTCGTTCAGTATCTCGAGAATCATTGCCCGCAGCTCGATTGGCTGGCAGCGGGACATTAGCGAGCGCGACGACGACTGTGGAGACGATAACAGCTTCATGAACCAGTTCTGCTTGGGCTCTTCGGCCGGCAAATACGAAGATCTTGGCTGCTGCTTTGCGGGGGCTGGCTTTGCGGGGGCTGGCTTCGCGGAGGTCGGCTGGGTGGAGGTCGGTTTGGTGGAGACCGGTTTGGCGGACGCTGGCTTTACCCTGGGCAAAGCATTCTCCTTATCAGCGTCGGGTTCGGTCCTGTGCGCTGGTGCTTGCTGTCTTGGCTGCGGCGCCGCGGGTCGTGTGCTTTCGGCTTTCGTCTCACGAGACGGATTGGGGTGCGAAGAAGCCGCCGCTTCGTTGCTCGCCTTACGGCGCGGTGTGAAGCGACGGATCCAGTTCCTCATTCTGTCTCGATCAGTGTCGCTCTTTTTGGCAACCTTGATCGCATCGTCCTTAGGCGCGGCAGCTGGTGCCGGTTGTACGCGCTCCGCTGGCTCAGGCTTGGGCTGTGCACGGTCCTTAAGGTCTCCAGGATGAATGGGGCTCAGCGGCTTGCGCACAGGCGACTGGCGCCGAGCATTCGCCGAGGTAGGCGGCAGCACAGGCGCGCTTTTGTCTGTGTAAATAGGCACCGGCTTGCGCTGTGATGCTTGAGGCAGGTCCCGTGGGCCATGCGGAGCGGCGTGCGGGGCGCGCGGCGCAGGACGCATCGGTGCCGACACTGCAGCAGCTGCTGCCGAAGGCTGGTAGCTGAAAAAGCTCTCGCCAGGAACCAGACTCATGATCTGGAGCTGTGAGTTGTCACCTGGCTGGCTGCCACTACTATTAGAGCCGGCCGTCGAGGCCGCCGTGGTAAGACGGGGGCGCATCGGCTGCTGGCCGCGCTTGTACAGTTTCATCTCCATTTCTTCCTCGATGGCGTCAGCAAAGCGGTCCTCCTCAAAGATCATTGGTAATAAATAATTTTGGGTGTTGTCTGTCTCTTGAGGCGAAAACTGTGACTGCTCTTGTAGGGCATCGGAGTGTAGCATGCCAGGACTTGAGAGATCAAGATCTTGAGGTTGCAGAGGAGTTGTTGGGGGCACTGTGCTCTCAAGAGCTTTGGCGGGCAGGCTCACCACGCGCTTATTAGCGGGGATAGCCGCGATGGGTTCAATATTAGGGGGAACGGGGTTAGAAACCACGCGCGGCTGTGCGGCTGCCAAACCGGTAGACTCAGTAGGGGCGGCTGCCGATGCATTGAAGGCTTTATCGAGCAGTTGTGCAAACATATCGGCTTGGTCGTCAGCCCTCAGTTGCTCAAGGGAGTGTTGCTGGGCGTGCTTCGCTTTTGTCGATGCGACCGCCATCGCTGCCGCCATCGCTGGCGTGCTACTATTGGTGTTGTAGTGGTTGCTGTTGGAGGTGCTGCCGCCGCTTTTGCGTGGACTGCTACGCCGGCTGGTGGCAGGGCGGTGGCGCTGTGTGCTCAGCGACGAGCGAACCGAGCTCTTCGAGAGTGCAGACCGCTGCGAGTGCACAGACCGCACCGATGGCGACATTCCCGAACGCGCCGAGTGCATCGACCGGAGAGACCGTGTGGATCGCATTGAGCGGATCGACACCGCTGAACGATTGCGCACCATGGCAGAGCTTGTCGCACCACGGCTGGCAAGCCCATGCTTCTGGCGAAAGCGCAGAAGCAGCGAATAGAACGTTTTCTCGACATTAGGCTCGGGCGCCTTCAGGCGCGCCAGAAGTGTCTCCTTGGTGTCCCGGTGCCATAAGGTTTGCAGATTGCGCAGAATCTCGCGATCTACGGTGCCTATCGGCTGGGAAACATCTACGCTCGGCATGCGTGCCCCCATGTTCTCTGGTGGGACATGGCGGGCCGGGTACTTTTGGAGCAGCGGGTGGCTCAAGATCTCTGGCATCGTGATTCGCTCCTCAGGCTCAACCACAAGCATGCGCGCAATAAGGTCGCGCGCCTCTACTGACAGTGAGTGCGGCATGACGTAGCGGCCGGACTGGACTTTGAGCAGCAATTGACGGATGTTATCGTCGTCGAACGGCAGGTGGCCCGTGAGCAGCGCGAACAGAATGATGCCGCAGCTCCAGATGTCGGATGGCGCGCCGTGGTACGTTTTCCCCGTGACGATCTCGGGCGACGCGTAGTGCGGGGAGCCGCAGCTCGTTTCGAGCAGCCGGTCGCTCGACTCGAGGGCGGCCATGCCGAAGTCCGCGATCTTGATGTTGCGGCTCTTGTCGAGCAGCAGATTCTCGGGCTTCAGGTCGCGGTGGCAAATGTTGAACCGATGGCAGTACGCGACGCCGTAGCAGATCTGCCGGAAGTAGTGGATCGCCTCGCGCTCGCTGAGGCGGCCCCTGCTGATCAGGTAGTCGAACAGCTCGCCGCCCTCAATGTACTCCAGTACGAGGTACAGCTCGCCTTTGTTCTCCCACACGTCATACAGGGCCATGACGTTGGGATGCTCAATAAGTTTCATGATAATAACCTCGCGCTCAATGCCGTAGCTGTCGGCGCTACTGCCAGAGAGCGGATCATGCATCTGTGCTTTCGGCACGATCTTCACTGCTGCGAGTTTGCCCGTTTCGGCGTGTTTCGCTAGGCGCACGCGGCCCGAAGATCCGCGCCCGAGCGTGCGCCCGAGCTGCCACGGGCCTATGTGAGCGCGTGCGCGTTTGGAGTTTGTGCTACTTGCGGTAGACACCTGGCTAAGCCGGTGGTCCGCCATGCTAGCTATCGCGTTGGCCCTGATCGCCCACTCGCCAGCTTAAGTCGAAGGCTAGATCGCTGGCTTTTCCGCCTGTGGTATGCTGCTTACGCACGCACTCGGCGATCCTAGACGCGTCGCCGTCGCGCTCTGCCCTTGCCCCGAGTACCGTCTCGCACTGAAAAAACGGGTTCCACCGACAGTGCGATCCAGCGGTTGGACTCAAAGCTATTACTTCGTGCCTGCTACACTTAGCCCTTTCTGCTAGTTTTGGTTTTGCACTCCTCTTATGTGTAGATTCGTGAATACCTGTGTTCTCGACGGCCGTGCTCGGGTAAGGGCGCATGATGAATAAAAGCAAATAAACAAACAGCATTCCGGCAGGTGAAACGTTTAAGTTGATGGCAGAGCTCGAGGCGTTAATGCGCCAAAAAGCTACTTGGACGCAAAATGAAAGGTGAGCCAAAATAATAGTTTATTTAAGGAGTGGCATAGCTGGCACAGATTGTAAGCCTCTTTGGATATATATTTAAGAGTGCTTGGATAGCAGTTCAATCCGTTGCACGACAAACTCTCTACATCTTGGCGTTGGCATTTCAAGCTCGCCGCTGTGTGGGTAGATTCGCGCTGCATTCCGGCATCATGGGCGCCGAGCTGAGATGTGGTGGGATGGGCCAGATATGAACCTTGATTTTGAAGCACATTGGCTGAACTGGCTCGTAGTAGAATCAAAATATTATTTCAGCTGCAGCGCAACTTCAGATTGCACGTTGAGTGGGCCATGAAACCTCACGACTCAAAAGATGGGCCGAGATATGCGGGTGGGGTTGCTGGCGATGGCAACTCAACTCCGGCTTGCTGGCCACATTACGAGCAAGGCTGCTTGAAGCTCCAAGTTTTAGGACAAGAAATTTGGAGCATGAGAGTAAGGATCAGCGTAATGCATTGGTTCTATCTACTAAGTCGTGAGTTAAAGAGTCTATAAGCGAGGTGATAAATAGTTGCGATAAAAAGACAGGCGATTGCATACCACCAGGGCCACGCGCTGCTCAGCACGCGCTACCGCCAGTGTGGCTTGTGGCACACATCCAGATCCGCGTTTTGTAGACACGGAACAGCTCGCGCACAAGTTCTCGGAAATCCACTCGGGCGTTTGCTGTGTAGAAGAACGTCAGCTTGCGGCGGTCCCACTGGTACTCGGCGTCTACAATAACTAGGTCCAGCTTACGCTCCTTGACCTTTTGGTTGCACAGCGCAATCGCTGCGTCCTCATCGGCCCGCTTAAGGGCCATATCAGACATCTCCGACGATGACGCGTGGCCTAAGATCTGCTTCGGCGTGTAGAAGCTGGTCGCGGTCTGATTCGGCGTGTTTCCGCTGTGCAAAAGCAGCTGCTGACGGTCGTGTTGCTGCTTCAATTTCAGAGCCGACGCCTCATGGCGTGTGACGTTGGCTGCAAAAACTACGCCGAGGTCACGCCCGCGGTCCGCATCGACCATCACAGCGTCCCCGGGGCCGTAGGCAGTCGTTCCCGGTGCAGTATACACCTCGAGACGCTCGCC
Organism: Entelexis gropengiesseri; assembly: GCA_030579755.1. Taxonomy (NCBI): domain Eukaryota; kingdom Fungi; phylum Ascomycota; class Dipodascomycetes; order Dipodascales; family Trichomonascaceae; genus Entelexis; species Entelexis gropengiesseri. The sequence continues at coordinate 46,350 of JAKTRO010000055.1, read as the reverse complement.
CTTGAACTGTACAAGGTAGAGAGGACCGGAAGTGGGTGACATAGCGATTCCTTCTACAGGCGGTGTCATAGAGGCCGGGTGCTGCTGCTGAGGAACCGGCGAAGACTGCGGTGACGGTGGGGGGCTCACCAGATACGGGTCCTCGTGCCACAAGGACGACGAGGACATCGATGACGCGAGCGACGGTACTGATCCAATGGAGTCTCTACGGACTCCGAGGCCTGTGAACGGCTGCTTTGCCGAAGCATAGGACGACAGCTGGCCGGACTGCTTCATAGGAAACACGTTGTTAATATACGCCGGAAGCTCCGGCTTCTGCTGGAGCTGCGTTCCCCAAATGTTTGCAGACGGCGCAAGTGGAGGGGCCACTGCTGGCGACGACCAATGTGAGGGAAGGTATCCCGCCGGGAGCATCGTTGCGTGCCCAACCTGTGGACCAGCGTAGTACAGCGGCTCCGGAGAGTAGGGCGCTTCCCAAATAGAAGAGCGGCGTGGAGGTGACGATGGTGCAGCTAGCACGGACCAGTCGTTCATTGGAGAATACAGGGAGCAAGACGGAAACGAAATGCTGAAGCGGAGACAAGCAAAAAAAAGTAACTGCAACGATGGCGATTTTTTTGAGAATCGTGGACAAATATATATTTTTGAGCGACGGCTTCCTCACGGAAACCAAGCCCTACCGGCCACATTTCCTCCGCCCCGTCTGCTCTTACCGCGAACACGATGCATGTGGGCTAGGGCCCGGTACTTTTTACGAGGAGATCCTGCATCACCCCATGCACAACCCCACACAAGATCACGCTGGAGGCGCTGACCCGGTGACAGCACACACATGCAAAAGAACCCCATCGTACGTCAGTTTCCATGGTGCTTGCTGCTGTCAGATATCCGGTGCAGACGGTGTGGAGTGGAAAGTGCGGGGCAGATAGACGACTCGATGGACGCGATGAGATCTAGAATAATTAGCGTTCACAAAGGCCGTCGACTTTAACATTGGTTGAGGTAGGCTGGCGGATGGGGATCTATAATTCATTGGTGTGTCACCCGCTGGAGCCGTTGAAGCCGCTGGCACCGCTGAGCGCGCAACCGAGCATGAGACTTCGCTGGGGTTGCGCACATGCTCCTCGGTACACCTTGCCCATCCCGTTCGGCGGCCGCCCCAGAGGTGCGTCGTATGTCTCGCCGCACTCCAGGGCCCACGTTCCGCGGCAAGAGCGGTCGCAACCACACTAACCTCGTGGTTCTCCTCACAGTTCCCACCGTCGCCTGCGTCGTACGATACAGTGGGCCCTTGCCTCAATCAGGTCGCTCGTTGTGCTACCTTTGCCTAACCCACGTTGGGTGAGAAGCCCCACACTCGACAACCTCAGCATAACGGGCAGAGTTGAACTGACTCGACCTCCGAACCCCTGCCGCCATACGACTCAAACGCGTGACTCAGCCCTGCATTTTAGGGCGCAATACGCCAATACGGCGGCTCGTTTCTCTATGCAGAAAGAGATAGAAAGCAAGCTGGCTTTGGCGGATATTGGCCGCTCGTTTCTTACACCGCCCACATCGTATACGGCACCTCTACGCGAGCTGAGCACCCTTCACAATAAATTTTTGGTTATCAAAAACACCAGCTAATTATCACAATGCATTGGACATATAAACTATCTATCTGCTCACTCTTTGGCTTATTTTGAGCTCACTTGCATACAAGCCGCAATTTCTTATCCTGCTCATTTCATCTCGCGTGGTTCGCGCTCATTCATTTCGATCGCATGTTTCATTCATACGGGTCAATCAAAAGTTCGCCCATAGTTTGCAATCAACCCAATCCCGTACAGAGAATATAGTGTGTAGAAAGCCCCCATGTGAGATCTCATTGGAGAATGTTTATAAGGTGCATTCTGACGCAGTCAGCAAAAAATATGACGACTAAGAGCCGTACCACCGTTTTAGGCCACTGGCGTATCCGGAGATGTTATAGGCGTCCAGCTACGATTGGCAATGATGTCGCGCTTTCAATCCGCGCAAGAACCTAAATAAAACTCTTGCCAAACATGATGGCAGCGACGGGCTGATCGTGGCCCTTAAGATGGGCAGCATTGGGAACGCGGCCAATGCGCTCGAATCCAAGCGAGTCCCAAATCCTTAGTGAGGCGGTGTTCGTTTCGAAGACTAGATTGAACACGCTATACTCGTACCCAAGCTTACCTCCCCATTTGAGATATGACTTGCCCAGTGCTTTGCCTACACTAAGCCCGCGCGCACCAGGGGATACCATGAACCCTGCATTAGATACGTGCGAGCTCCGCCCGATATAATTCGGCTTGACGTAGTATGTGCCCAAGAGCTCGAGACCGGGGCGCAGCTCGTCGACCTCGCCGCGGACCATGATAGCGCAGAATTTTGACATCCAGTAGTCTGAGAATTCGCTGAGAGTCATAGGATCTAGATGCGGGTACGTTTGGCCCTCTTCGACCACAGCGGTGAATAGATCATGCATCTGCTTCACGAGGTCGCTCGGAACCTTATTTCTCTCTGTCCCCGGAACAAAGAACGTTGAGCCAGTGCTTCCGTCACGCAAAGTTACGGTCTCTTTCTCCATTTGGCAAGAATGACAATGCGAAGTTGGGCTAGGTGGTGGTGGTGGTGGTGGTGGTGGTCTATGTTATAGGTTTCTATTGGGGTGCGTATCGATTATGTGTCACAATCATAAGTTAGCAGGATTTGGGGCAACGGGGCGTGACCTCAGCCCGCCTGTATCCTAGCACTTTGAAGCCCACGTTTCCCAAACTCCATAGTATTTCCTCCTCGGAGGGGATTTTTGTTGTTCTCGGCAAGCAGCACTTCAACATACAACGACCGTAGTACAGCTATAGCTCATAACCCCCCCCTTCCACGCACCGCCGACTGACTGGCAGCAGCTTCTCGAAGGTTAGTCAGACAGTCTCACTGGGAGTCGCGCGGCGGCGGCGCCTTTGTAACGAGGGATGTTCGTTGCCACGCCATTGCCACGCTCTTTCTCACACAACACATTCCCATGTCTGACGAGGCGCCAACCGACTTCACACCCCCCGTAAAGCCCGAGGCGGGCGCGGACTCTGCACAGGCCGAGGGCGGCGAGGACCAGCTCAGCATCAAGGTTACCGACTCGCAAACTGAGGTGCACTTCCGTTTGAAGCCAAAGACGCCGCTCCGCCGCGTGATGGACGGGTTCTGCAAGCGGACGGGCAAGGACCCGAAGTCGCTGCGCTTTATGTTTGACGGTGAGCGCATCAGCTCGGATGATACGCCCGTGTCGCTTGGTATGGAAGACGGCGACACTATTGAGGCTCTGAACCAGCAGACTGGGGGCCACTAATTTATCGGGCTTGGTGGCCAGAGCCAATTGGCGCGTCGGGCTCGGCTCCGTCACTATAACTCAAGCGCGCTAAATTCAATGCTGGCGGTACCATGCTAGTGTAAGCGGCCCGTATAGCATTATCTAATTTTTAATGTCTTCTCCCGAAACTTTTGTTTGGAAAATACCTGCGGAGGGCCTACACAATGAGCGGCAAGGTCAGGTTCTTCTTAGAGAGCTCCGCGAAGGAGATCCAGGACCTCAAGGACCGCAAGATCTTTGACCAGGACGAATTGAGCAAGATCATGAGGCGCCGCACCGAGTACGAGCATCGCCTGCTCAGTAACGCTGTCAAACCGGACGACTTCCTCGGGTATGCAAAGTACGAAATGCAGGTAGATAAACTCCGACGGCTGCGAATCGCGCGCCTCAAGCTTGCAAAGGACGGCAAACAAACCGCTAGTGACTGGGCAGGGCCGCGCCGCATCCAGTTCACGCTCCAGCGCGGCACAAGTCGCTTTCCTACCAGCCTGAAGCTGTGGACCGCACTGGTGGACTATGCATTCGAGGCCCATAATCATGCTGCTGTGACCAACGCGTTAACGTCGATGCTACGCATGCACCCAACCAACCCTGAAGTGTGGGTGTATGTCGCGAAATTCCAAACCGAGAAGAACTCCTCGGTTCCTGAGGCGCGGGCTGTTCTGCAGCGCGGCCTACGGTTCAATGCCGAGTCGCAGTACTTGTGGATCGAGTACATGCGGCTGGAGCTCATTTATATTGCCAAGATCCTTGCGCGCCGGCAGATTCTTGGCATCGCGAGCGCGCGCAAAGAAGAGGAAAAAGAAAACCGGCCAACACCCAAGCCAGACCGACCAGACGACGGAGCGCTGAGCAGCGAGGATTTGCTAGCCGCTGACCGCAGCGAGATCAAGGCGCTGCCCGACGTGAACATCGATATTCTCGGCGACGTTGACTCAAACCCTGCGTTGCGCGGCGATGTTGCACTGGCTATATATGATGCTGGCCTATTGCAGTTTGCCGAAAATAAGGAGACGCAGAAGGCATTTGCACGGCAAGCGCTTGTGCTTTTCGACGAATTCAAGACGCTCAAGCGCGAGTCGCTCTGCGCCCACGTCATCGAGAGCCTACACGGCTACGACGACGAAGTAGAGTTCTGGTCGGTCACACTACCAATGCGTCATACCCTCATATCCGAGGCGGCAATGCCCGACAGCCTGCGGCATGTGTTTAATCTCTACGCGCGCTCGACCAAAAGCTTGGCTCTCAAGGACCGCTTGCGCACCTACCTTGCGCAGCGAGTTCTGGAAGTGGACAGTGCCGACGAGAATCTGAAGGCAGCGGTGCGGCTGTTCGAGTCGAAGATGTGAGAGGGGTCATGATTAATGAAACTTGATAATTGTACAGCTTGTGTTATAGACTAGAACTTGGTCAGTCGAATAAATAGGTAGGGATCGTCATCCGATCCAGTTCTGCATCTGGAAGAAATCGTAGAGGCGCCCGACCCGCAGCTCGTCCACATGGCTCAGCAGGTCCTTCATCAGTTTGCGCTTCATGGTCCCGCCGTTGCGCAGCATTGCTTGGAAGACAGTCTCCTTGATGGCGAGGTACGCCTTTGGGTAGATGCGCAGCTGCGTGCACAAGGCCCGCTCCTGCGGTGACAGCAGGTCGACGTCCGGCGCCTGCGAGATATCGAGCGGCGCCACGCCCGTCATCTTGCGGATCTTGATGGTGAGCGGTTCGCCCTCTTGGTGGGTGCTGCTGGCACCATTGGCGGCGGCGTTTCCGTTGTGGGCGGCGTTGACTTCGGCCTCGAAGAAGCTCTGGCGCGCGGCGGCCGGCGGCTGCGACGTGCGGAAAATAAAGTTGTGTCGCAGCTGCTTGTCCTTCTCGTACTTGTTCGCCTGGGCCAGCCGCCGGATGCCCATTTGCCGGTACTCCTGGAGCTCAGCAATGCGCTGGCGGCACTGCTGCTCGGCAAGCATGTCTTCGGTGAACCGCTCGTACTCGTCGCGCGGCAGCAGGCGCACAAACGGCTTGAGCTTGTTCAGCAGCTCGCGCTCCTCCTTGGTGCGCTTCTTCTCTTGCGCTGCGAGCTTGCGGTACTCGAGCAGGGAATGGCTAAATATCGTGCGCTTGCGCTCGGTGCGGCGCTCGAGGCGGCTGTTATAGATCGCCAGCACGGCCAGCTTGAGCTCGATATCGAGCTCCGAGTCGTCTGGCTCGAAAATCATGTTCTTGATAACCATCTCCGCCTCGTTCTCCGCCTCGGTCTCAAACTCCAGCCGCCCGGGCATATACCCCTGGATCTCGTGGCACGCGGGCACGCTGGCAACGGCCTGCCGCTGCTGCGCCTGCTCGGCCTTGACCAGCTGCTGGTGCGCGTTGAACTTCTCGAGCCGCTTGCGCCGCTGCTCCATGAATTCGCTCATATCATCAAGCAGTGGCTGGTCCACAACTTGCGGCACCGGGTAGTGCGTGGACTCGAGGTACACCTGGCGGTAGTGCTCCTCGACCTCCTCCTTCGAGCGCCGCCCAATATGCTCGGAAACGTCCTGCCACGAGCCGATGCCAAACTGCTCGAGGCCCTCGATCATGAGCAGCTCCTCGTCGGCGCCCCAGTCGTTGGCAAAGATTGGGTACGCCTGCTGCTCAATTACGGTGTAGTCGTGCCACGGCTTGTGATCCTTGGACGCGGCGCCGCTGGCGAAGCACGGCACGCACAGATCGTACTCCTCCTTACATTCTGCGCAACGGATCGCAACGAGATTGGAGAGGTCGGTGGAGCAATTGTCGCACTGGACCTCGAACCCTTCAGCTTTCGTCATGGCGGTCCACTTATCACCGGATAAGCTTGCCCCACACAGATCGGTCGGCACGGATCGTTAGGTGGAAAGTCAGGTCGCGTATGTTAGTCATCTGCACCACCCACCGCATTGCCGCTGGAGCTCGCCGGTCTTGTAGTTCAGTGTTTCATCACAAGCTTGGGCTGCAATTGAGCAGTGGATTGATGCAGTGGTAGTCGTTGACCGCTTTAGCTGGCCGTTCAATTAGTTAGTGGGCGTGGCTGGAGAAAAACTCTTCTCCTGCCGACTCTTTTTATAAAAGTGTCTGAACACTCCTATTCGCGCGCCTAAGCTACCGCATAAACCACCTAAATGTTTCTATTATTACCTCAATGTGTCCTCGCGAGCATTAGCGTCACTCATTCTGGCTCGTCGAGAAATTACGTGCACTCGGTGTGTTCCACCATTAGGGCACTGCTTAGTTAGGGCTTTTCAGAACCCGTCGCCCATAGTGAGTCGGTGGAGCATTGTGCACATGACCACACATGGCGTCAGCAGAGCCGCGAGCAGCGGGGCCTGGTCACTGGACCCAGCCGGATCTCCCAGCCAGCGTCTAGCCTGATATTTCGTTAGTGAAAATCTCCCACTCGAGACTTGCAAGATGAGCCGCGTTCGCACAAAGACCGTCAAGAGGGCCAGCAAGAGCCTCATCGAGAAGTACTACCCGCGCCTCAGCGAGGACTTCGAGACCAACAAGCGTCTCATCGACTCCGTTGCGTACGTGCCCTCCAAGCGCCTCCGCAACAAGGTCGCCGGCTACACGTCGCACCTCATGAAGCGCATTGCCAAGGGCCCCGTGAACGGTGTCTCGTTCGCCCTCCAGGAGGAGGAGCGTGAGCGCCGCGACCAGTACGTCCCCGACAAGTCTGCGCTCGATGTCATTGTCGAGGAGGGCCTCGTCATCGACAGCCAGACCGGCGATCTGCTCAAGTCGCTCGGCCTCAAGGTCCAGGCCGACGTCAAGAACTTCACCGCCTCGGCCCCCGAGCGTCGCTTCAAGAAGCGTGCCTAAATTATCCATATACTGCTATAATGACTCAAAAAGGAAAAGCGCATTCAAAGGGCAGAACCGCGCATTAGCAAACTAATATCAGTCACCGGCCCAAGAGGGCCTCAAACCACTTAATTGGAGCTGCGTGATCGCACTGGCCGCTCGAGCCAACAAACCGCCAATTTACCCAATGTCTGTCTCCCTCACCACTGCTCTGCCTCTTCTTGTCACTCTCCAAATTTGGTAAGCAGGCAAATCAACGCTGGGGTGGGTGGAGCGGTCGACGGACTCGTGAAGGTGTGCTGGAGGCTTAGACTAGGAGACAGCGCTCGACTCGTCGCACGGCAAGGCGCGCTGCAGCGCCCACCGATCCGACGATATATCTCGGACGCCCCAAATTACTTGAAATTCAACCCCCTACCGCCAAAACAAACGACGCGGCCGACTCTTTACATTGGCCCGAAGCGATGGCCAGCAACCGACACGTACTACCGCGACGTTAGTATCGAGCATAGGGCCCCTGTCCGAGGCTTGTATGGGCCGGACGGAGGGCGGTATGAGCAAAACGAGCATAACAGGCCGCGGGCGGCCTGTATAGCGCCCAGCTCCGTAGACCCCGGCGACGCCGTGGAGCTCGTCTCGCGCGACGGCGCGGTGACGTTTGGACTTGTTACATTCACACTCCCGGACGGCAACTTCGACTGCATCAATGCAGACGGTGCAATGGTTCAGGGATCGGTGTCGGACGTTGCGTTCGTGCTGCGCGCCCTGCTTCCGCGACTCCCTAGTGCGCGATACGATCCCGCTGAGGTCTCAGAGCATCTCAAATCCACGATTTCAGCAGCGTTGTCCACTATAAAACCCTACATGCCACTGCTGCAGGTGGTGTACGCATACTTGGCACTTGACGACCGTCCGCGAGCGGTTGATTTCGAGACCGCGTGCCAGCGCATCGCGCACATTCTCGCGCCGTTCGACGCTACAGCGCCTCTCAACCGCGTGAACAAGCTTGGCGTGTACCTCGCGATGGCGTACCACGCGCTATTTTTTGTCCGCGTTGGCCGCTCGCCGTTTGTTGCGGTATCAACAAGCGTCTACGATGCGGTGCAGAAAGTGATGTACGCGCTCACTCAAACGGAGCTCGAGCACGGCGTAGCCGAAATGAAGCTGAAAACTGCGAGCTGGATCGGCATAACCCTCCGCGACTTTCTTGAGCATTGGGCCTTGTGGAACGATTCTCGTCTTGCGCGCGCAGTGGTCGCCATATTAGAGAAGTCTGAGAATGATAAACGGACGATCGACAGCCCGCATGCAATCAGCAGCGCGCTCGACCGCTTAGATGGCATCCGGTTGTTTCCGTGGGTGTCCACGGGCCGCCCATACAGCCCTCTAGGCGCTGATCAGCTGCCGTCCTCTGCTATATCCGCCTCTTCTCCGCCGCGCGCTTCGCCTGATCCTGCATCTGATCCTGCGTCTGACGCTGCGTCTGACGCTTCGTTTCATACTTCTGATACTCTGTCGGGTGCTTCGTCCGATGCCTCTCCTGATGCTCAGCCTGATTCTTCTGATACGTTTTCTGGTGCTTCAGCTAATGCTACATCGGCTACCTCATCTGTTGCTACATCTGAAGCTGCGCTGGAAAATCCTTTCGTAGAGCTTGGTGGGCCTTCTCTGTTCACATCCAATTTGGCCCACGAGTGCACGCTGCTGGACACTAATACTGCCGTAGACGTGAGCAAAGAAGATACGTCGCCTCGCCTGAACGTGTACATTCCGTACGTGAGCCTTGAGGAGTCGGTTTTGGGGAAAATCAGCCCTGTTGGAACGCGCGGAAGGACTGTGCAGCTCGGCGGCAAGGTCGTGGGCATGCTGCCCACTGATGTTGTGGCCCGCAGCGCCTTTCAGCATGGTGTACCACGGCAGGCGCTCCAGCTCGGGTTGACCTATAACTGGCGAACGCAAGAATGGGATCCCGCATCGGCGTCCCACGCAGTTGTGGAAATCATCCCGCACGAGCCAAGCGATGGTTTTGATTTTTCGACCATCAGTCGGTTGTTGAGCACGTTCAGCCCGGTGTTGAGCGACCACGAGCTCCAGATCCCTGTAGTACAGACCGAACTCAGGTACGGCGCATCAGCTACTGAGACGCCAGAAACAAACCATATGCCATCCCCGGAGATACAGGGTCTTCTGTCTACCCAGGCACAGGCTGCTGGGGGCCGGATTGCAGCGTTAGCAGCACAGAAAGAGGAAATCGAAGTACCCTACCTCTCTACCATCCACGGGCAGGAGGTGATCAGCGGCCAGCCTGCGTGGCATGAGCGCATTCAAACGCACTCGTACGCTCCGGTAGGGCGGCCACTCGATAGCAGCCTATCACTGCTCACCCAAAACCAGCTCACAAAGGCGCTGGCCATTCCGGCGGTGACCGAAAGCGGCGCGCCAAGAGCATCGCTTGTGGCAAAGGCGCAGGAGATCATTGAGCCGCAGCTGCAGCTAGCGCTGGTGCTTGAGGACCGCGACAAGCGGTTCTGGGCACTGCGCACGCTAGAGCTTCAGCTCCAGGAGTCGGGAATCTTTCACATCTACCGGTGCATTGTACTACAGGCGAGTCTGGGCAACCAGAAGAGCGGCCAGAAAGGCCACCTGTTGCCTGCATACTGCCTTGACCTGGACGTGAACATCGAGGTGTATGTGCCGGCGCACACCGAGCAGCTGTTTCCGGGCGACCAGGTGATTGGCACCGAAATTTTGGAACTTGATCCCCTGCAAGGATTATTTATTGTATCGATATAACGTTAGATGATGTGTTCTTCAAAGCAGCCTGTTGACCAGGGCTACGCACCCAAGTTTCTTTCAGCATGCTGGTGCACAAGCCGCTTTCGGTTGAAATTATAGCAGTTTGAGATGGCCAGTTACGTCGTTAATGACTTTGACCGGAGCAGGCCCGATCCCGAGCACGGTTGTGCTTCCCGGGTCGATCTGCGTGCGGCCGGCATCCACAATCATCTCGGCAACGAGCCCGAGACGCGCGGCACGCATGCGCAGGCGGTGGAGCTCCTCGAGGTTCTCGCACTGCAGCGCAATCTTTGCCTGTCCCGACGCCTTCCATGCTGCAACGGTTGCTGGCGAGCGTGCTACCGCCTTCTCGTAGCACGCAACCGCCGCGTGGCCGCACTGCGCGGCAATCTTGCCCTTCGTCATCGGCAGGTCCTTGCGCACAACCAGCACCATCTTCGTCGGCTCGTCGTCGTCCACGTCGTCCACAATTTCGTAGTCCTCAGTGTCGCGCGACCCGAGCCAATAGCCAATGAAGCTGCTTGTGCCCGCAATCGCGGCCGCTGTGGCCACTAGCCACGTTGTATTCAGTGTCATTTCTGGGCCTTGGCTCGGACGTCTGATTACCTGATTATATCTGTGCCTGTAAGTTAGCGTCCGTGCAAGAAGCGCCGGAAGCGCAGCAGAAGAAGCACTCGTGGAAGCGGACGAAGCGGGTATTTGGGACAATTATGAGCCATGAGAGCGCACCGATCGAAGCCGAGCAAAACGAAACATTGTACATCAACAACCTCAACGAGCGCGTGCCGCTGGCCCAATTGAAGGAAGGACTGCGCGTGCTATGCAGCAGGTACGGCACCGTACGGGACGTTGCAGCGCGTAAGAGCCTGCGCCGGCGCGGGCAGGCTTTTGTTGTGTTCGACTCCGTGAAAAGCGCCGCGCGCGCCATGCCGCACCTCCACAATCTACAATGGCATGAAAAGCCAATGCGCGTGGCGTTCGCGCGGACGCGCTCGGATATCAACGTTTCCGCTGAGAAGCTGCGCGTGCGCAAGCAGAAACGCGAGTCGCAGCGGGTATCGCAGGTCACAGCCAAAGTCGGTACTACCGAAGCTAAGCTGGAGGACCCCAGGCTGCCGCGTGGAGATCAGAGCGGTTTGGGTGTGCCCGACCGCGGCGAGCCTAATAACGTGCTGTTCCTCGAGCGGGTCCCCGAGGAAGTGACGCTGGCAGGCCTGAAGGAGGTATTTGAAAACCAAACGGGGTTTGTGGAGGTGAGAATGTTCGCGGTTAAGCATGTTGCGTTTGTGGAATTCGACTCAGTCGAGGCGGCAACCGCTGCCTTGGACCGCACGAATGCTAATGTGGGCCGTATGACCTTTGCCAAGAAATGATGCTATGAATAATGCATAGGTGGTGATCCTAGTGAGTGGCTGAGAACTATAATCCTAATGATTGCAATAAATACTATGTACAGCTGGGTTTGGTGCGTAGGCGGTGGCTACTTCTTCCACCATCCAAAAAGGGTGGCCCGGATGGCGACGATCAGGCCCATGTTCTGCTGTTGCCGGTTCGCCTCGCGCGTGATCAGTTCATAGTACATGCTGTTACCGTCCGGTCGGAACATCTTCTTGTTCGGCGCAAACATTCGTGCATACGTGTTCTCCGCCAGGTGCTGCGCGGCTTCAGCGCGACGGGTCAATGTTTCGGCAGGCGGTAGCTCGGACGGCGTGTTTGTCTCGTAAAGCTTGATCTGCGCGTCGCGGAACGACTTGTATACCTTGTGGCTATCATCAGGCCACCGCTTGAATACAGCAGCCACCTCGCGCGCCGCAGCAAGCCGTGTTTGGACAGACATCTCACCACCGAACTTGGCAGCTACCTTTCGGAATGCTGGAGGTGATTTTTTGTATTACATCACGTGTGCCCCGAGCGAGCCACCACAAGCCAGAGCGGTGTGTGTGCATGCAAGCTGCTTCGCCTTGGTACCGCGTGCAAATTACTGAGTTTATTCTCCCATAAATCTATTGATTGAAGTGGGTTGCCCTCAGTTAGAGCTAATTGAGGCGCTCGCTTTGTTTGGTTTGTATCCCCGCCCGTCGGCTTAGCAGAGATTAGTGTAAGTTCCCCCAATATAATATGTGTGAGCTGCGTCGACCAATGACACCCCACACGCACTATGTCTAGTATTATTATTTAGGTACTCGGTGACGTCTGCGTTGATCCGTACCCTTACATGCAAGTGCGGTTCTTGGAGCCAAGCACGCGGGTCTTCACACTGTGCACGCTCGAGCATCTATACTAAAAAGATATCTTCTATTGTTAACGCTGGCTCCATTGGTACTCGAATTTATGAATCTACGGCCGTTCACTTGAATGGCCCACTGGATGAAATGGAAAGAGTGGCAGGCGCCCTAACCCGCTGCTCGTTCCGCGGGTATTTGTCAGCCATAATATCACCGCGAGGTTGGCTCGGCGTGTCTATTTCCGGTAGCAGACCCTCCCGCCGGCAAGTGTGGCTGGTCATGCATATCCGGAGGTGGCCCATGGTCATGATGCATGGAAGAGATGGCCCTATGCCTGGCGGTCTTAGATCGGCGTCATATATATCGCAAATATGAAACCACTCCTAGAATCGATTAGTTACATTGCGATCAATTGCGATTTGCACTGAAAACAATGGATTTCGACTTCGACTTCGGGCTCGGCCCTGAGCCGCTGGTCGGCTCCAGTGCCAAGCCAACCATTCTTGACGAGCTAGCGTCTCGTATTGGCCTGCTCAATGTCGACAAGGAGAAGGGAACCGCGGCGCTTTCGCTCGATCCAGCTTCGTTTACTGGATCGTTAGCTGATCCAACTGCTCCGGTGTCACCGAGTGAAGCCATTGCGTCGTCCGCAACATCGGTTCGTTCGGCAACCACCGCTGGAGCGTTCAAACCCAGCTCTAGCTACTGGCGTGTGCCTGACCCAACCCAGTACCTGACCGCCCTAGACGTTCGCGATGATTCATTATGTGCTGTGGCCAGCGGGAGCCACCAGAACAATTTGTTTATATACGAAGTCGGCGCCGAGGCGGTCACGCACCACCAAACAATCTCGCTTCCGGAGGTGCACTCACTGAAGTGGGCGAACCCCGATTCTCGGCTCGGGCAAATGGGCAATGTGCTTGTTTCTGGTCATAAAAATGGCACAGCGCATCTCATGATGCTCCCGGACTCAACTTCGCGCGACCCCAACGGAAGCGCTGAGATCATGAAGCGGTACAACCACAGCAAGCACCTTCCTCCTGGGTTTGCGAGCACGGCCAGCCTGCGCATTCGGAGCCTTGAACTCACAAGTAGTACGTGGGCATGCTGCGCGGACTCCTCAATTTTCACTCTTTGCGGGTCCCATTTATTCCTGTGGGAGCCCAACCGTAGCGACGTACCCCTGGTGATGCAGAAGACGCGGAACACGAACTGCGTGGGCCTATGCGATAGTCGCGAGGGCGTATACGCACTGGGCCGCAAGCGGGGCGTGTCGATTCGTGACATCCGCGTGCGGGACCGCACGAACGCGGGACTCAAGCCGCCCGTTGACAACGACGAGTCTGTTAGCCTGGTGAAGTGGAACCCATTTGACGGTGGTAACATGGTCGCTGCTGTGCATGACCGCAAAACCGTTAAGGTGTGGGATATCCGGGCGAACAGTCCTGTGGCGGTGTACGATCGTCACGCCGACACCGTGCATGCCGTTGAGTGGAACTCCGCCAGCGAGATTGTGTCTGCATCTGCGGATGGAACCATTCGCGTCTGGGACCTTGAGGAAGCAACGCCGCAGCCTAAGCCGGAGCAGTCTGACGAGATTGACACGGTATACCACGATTACGTGCGGCGGCAGCAGCTGGACACAGAGCTCGAGCGGTTCGCTGATGACCTTCTCAGCGGCGTGCCGAGCGTAAGTGATAGCCGGCACTTCCTTGGACTTGGTCTAGCGTCTCTGGGCGCGGGCACTGGAGCTGTAACTATTGACAGCTCTGGGTACCTTGGTGTCCATGAGCTGGGCGAATTTTACGGGCACCCGTACGCGCGCACAAGCATGTCGAGCTTTTCAAGCGTTGACTCGAGCGCCGACTACCTTGCCGCCTTCTAGAGTCCGATTCTCGCTCTTTCGCGGTTGCGTATTTTTTGTCTTCCTGTTTTTGTTTCTGTTCTCCAGTTTTTTTTTGGCTCCCTTTTCCTCCCGCTGTCTCTCTCTATCCGATGGTCTACGAGCACCGGGCTCACCCCCTTGCGCCAAGCCACCGTGTCTTCCTGTGTCTGCCTGCTTCTGCTTAACCCTCTCTACGCATATTGCTGCGACGCTGCGCACTATTTATTTAATACCAAACCACAATGAGGCTTCTCTTGCGACCCTCGTCATATAGTCATTCCCGGAGCTGCTCTTCATGGCGCTTCTTCCTTAGGCACGTACATACACAGCTTGAATCATCTTTAAGTCTAATTTTGCTAATTTGCGATGTTGTGTTGTCATTTATTACTTTCGCACCATCCCTGCTGCGTGTCGTTGTCAGTTGATTTTATAGAATTAATTAGCGTATCATTCCTCTAGTGTATTCTTCTAGTGTAGTGTTGGGCGTTGTGCTACGCTTCAGCCGTCTCAGGCTCTGGCTCCGGCGAGTCATCGGCCGCCTCGGTCTCTGTCTCAGGCGCCGCGTCGCCCTGCATATCCGGCACCGAGAACGCTTCGTATACCCGGGTTGCCGAATCGTATGTCTGCTCGCCGGCAAAGAACTCTGTTTTGCGATCAGTCATGAACTTGGCCAGCAAGTCGACTGTCTCGATCACAAATTCGGTGGTCTTGTCGTCCATCTGCGCCATCTGCGCCAGCAGCGACGGCATCGTCACAATCAGCCGCGCCAGGTGCTCGGCGCCGTACACCAGCGACGGCCTGAACGCGATGGGGCTGTGCTGTCGTTGCGTGTAGTACTGGTTGCGCTCGAAGCGGTAGAGCAGCAGCATGCCGAGAGCATAGTCAAAGTATGTGGTGATGCTGGTCGCGAACTGCTCGAGGTTCTCTGCTCTGCCCGATGAGCGCGGGTCGCGCGAATCGACCTGGCTATCCACAAACGCGCGCAGAATCGCGACCACGGAAACGGGCCGTGGCAGCTGGACAATGCGCCGGCTGTGGGTCACCAGCTCCCAGTCGCGCACGAGAATGCGCTTGAGGTCGAGCGGCACGCTGACGCGGATTTCTGGGCCGAGGCTGTCGTCGACAATGCGCCGGCGTTTTGAGGTTGAGGAGAGCGGGAGCGAGGTTTCGACGAACGGCGACGCCTGGCGGCCGCGTTTCAGCGGTTTTGACGCAGCCGGGGAGCTGCTGCGCGAGTCGGCGTCGTCGTCGTCGAGCTCGGGCTTCGGCCTTTTTGGCTTAGTTTTGGTTGGTTTGGCCTTTTTGGCCTTTTCCGCGAGCCGCGCAGCCCGGGCGCGCTCCTTCAGCTCACCATTCACGCGGTTCATCTCCGCGATGTGCTTTGGCGTGTACGGCAGCATGCGCTCTTCGGGGATCCACTCGTCGTGGGTTGGTTTCCACCCAGCGTAGTGTACATAGAACCACGGCTCGCTCGACGCGTGGATGCCGGAGATGGCCTTGGCGAGCGTACGCGTATGGCGGTCGGCGCGGAACTTAGCTAGGGGCGTGGACTCCCGCTGTTGTACAACCTTGCCGCCCTTTTTCACGCTCACCGTCTGCACTACAATCTCGCGCTGGGGATCGAAGATTTTCTGCACGCGCCCGGCATACATGCTGCCGTCCTTCCACGGCACAATGCAGTGGTCGCCAAGGCCGAACGCGTCCATCGGATCACGGAAAACGGAGGTGGTGGGAGGAGGATAAGTCGAGGATGAGCGGAGGACAAGTCAGGGACAAAGTTGAATTCGACGACCCGGGCTGGTGGGGTCGGTGGGCGAGCGCGGGATCGGGCTCTGGATGGCCGCGGGACGGAAGGCGCCGGCTACGGTGGCTAGAAATATACTTGATCTACTATTTTAATCTGGTTCCCTGGTTCGGTGGCCCGGGATGAGAACGATCGTTTAGCCCAACCCTACCACACACCGCGCCAAATCGCATTTACCACCCATATCCGCCGACGGCTCGAGACCAAGCGGTAGCCGCATACCACTGTATAGCCCCCTCAAAAAAAAAGAAGCTCAAGGAGAAAATGATTTCGGTAGTGGGAGCTGGAATGGTCGGCTGCGCCGCGGCGTTGGCACTCAAGAACCGCGGCCACAGCGTCACAATCTACGAAAAACGGCCGGATCCTCGCAAGGCAGCTGCGCGCGACGTTGGCCGGAGCATCAACCTGGCAATCAGCGCACGCGGGCTCGCTGCTCTCGCGGCGATTGACCCGACGCTGGAGTCGCAGATCCGCAAATCCATGGTCCCAATGCGCCAGCGCATGGTGCACACGCGGGCGGGAGAAATGAGCGGCGTGGCGTACGGGATCAGCGGCACCGAGGCGATCCACTCAATTGGCCGCGCCGCACTCAACGACGTGCTCATGTACGCCGTCGAGGCCGCTGGCATCACAATCGAGTTCGGACATCCAGTGGATCAGGCGTGGGTGGCCGAGGCGGCGCGCACCGGCACAGTGATTGCGTGCGACGGCACGTACTCCAAGTTGCGGGACGCCGTGGCCCGCCAGACCGACTTCAAGATCGAGATGGAGACGGTCGAGACGTACTACCTTGAAGTGCCGTTGCCAGCGGTGGGGTCGTGGTCGCACAACGCGCTGCACATCTGGCCGCGCGGCACACATATGTTCATCGCGCTGCCGAACGACGACTACACGTTCACGGGGACGCTTTTCGCGCCGCGCGGGCAGTTCAGCTTGGACGGCAA
Source organism: Entelexis gropengiesseri (assembly GCA_030579755.1). Taxonomy (NCBI): domain Eukaryota; kingdom Fungi; phylum Ascomycota; class Dipodascomycetes; order Dipodascales; family Trichomonascaceae; genus Entelexis; species Entelexis gropengiesseri. Next base: position 29,504 of record JAKTRO010000055.1, on the reverse strand, counting down.
CAAGGTGCGCGATGCGGCGGCGTTTGCGCAGTGGTTCGGAACCGAGTTTCCTGATGCGGCAGAGGTGCTCGGCCACGAGGGGTTGGTGACGCTGGCGCAGACAGCGAGATTCAGGCGGCTCACCAGCGTCAAATGCTTCCCGTACAACGTTGGCGGGTCGCTGGTTCTGCTGGGCGACGCGGCGCACAGCATGGTTCCCTTCTACGGGCAGGGCGTGAATGCAGGGCTCGAGGACGTGCGTGTGCTCATGGAGTTCGTAGACCAGTACCCCGATCCCAGCCAGTGGGGCACCGCATTCGATCACTACTCGCTCCACCGCAAGCCTGATTTGGACGCAATCAACAATCTGTCGATGGAAAACTACCTGGAGATGCGGCATTCGGTTGCGACGCTTGCGTTCCGCCTCCGCAAGTATGTGGACAACACCCTGGCGCGGTGGCTCGGCGACCGGTGGCTGCCGCTGTACACGATGGTCTCGTTCCGGTCAGATGTGCGGTACTCGCGCGCGCTGGCGGCGGCGCACCTGCAGCAACAGATTGTTGATGCGGTGCTCAAAGCGGTGGCCGGCGGCGGCGTGCTTGCTATCATAGCTATTCTTGCGCGACTTCGGAGGCGCCACTAATTACAAAAAGTATCAGCAACGATAAGTACGCACTCAATGCATGACTGCCACCCATTGATAGCGTCTCACAGTGGCATGCCATGAGTTTGACGCACCCCCTTCGGAACGCGTACATCTTACTATGGTTCTCAACCCTGTGGGGGGCACGATGCACTTCGACTCCAGCTAGTCTTGAGCCCAACTATATTTTGGCTATTTGAGGTTATGTGGGGAAATTCTATGCGGGCCAATGGTGGACCTTGCCGAGGCTACTGGCAGTGCGGGCAACGAATCTCGAGCTTAAGCGCTGTTGTTAGGCAGCGAGAGCTTGATCGAGCCACCGACGCTCTTGCCGTTAGCAGCAGTCAGCGCGAGGGCAACACCCACCGTGTCGAGCAGCTTGACAGCCAAGTGCGACAGAATCACGTCAATGGGGGCCTTGGTCACGAACACGTTCGTGATCAGCTGAGGACCGGCCGTCGCAAGCAGCACCAGCGTGCCGACAATGCTAGCGCTCTTGTAGTCGCCGGCGCCGGTGAGGTTGAGCAGGGCGTTGATTGCGTAGGACTGCACCGCCGAGGACGCGAGCGAGGTGCCCACAGCGGTGGCGGCGCTCGCCGCCTCCCGGGACTCGAGCACCTCCTTCGGGGTCACCGACGCTTGAGCCTTGTGGTACAGGGCGCCGAACACGGGGCGCTGGATGACGAAGGACGACGCCTGGGTGAAGGCGGCGCCTAGCACAAGCGAGCCGACCTGGATGGCAGGGAAACCGATCTGGTGAAGCGACATGTTTCAATTGAGGTAATTAAATGGGACGGTCGCCAATGATCTTGCGCAGCGGCGTATTTATAGGCCCAGCCTAAGTTCCCCTCGTTTCCAAGACACGTGGACTGGCGCGCTGGCTGGTAGGTTGCTCATCACGCAGGGCATGGTTGCTGGGCAAACATGGCGCATGTGGGGAGCGTTTATGAATCTCGCGTGCGGCATGTGATCACCGGCCCACCATGAGGTCCCGCATATTGCTGGCCGCTACCGATTTCTAAATAGAGCTGGGGGGGGGCCTAAGGTCCTGGCAAGGCCAATCTGTCGAGCGGGCCACGCTTGCCAGCGCCTGCTGCCGCGCCGCTCGCCTCTTGCGGCTTGCGTCGTATTCGCATGGGCCCCTTGCCCTGTTTTAGAGCTTACATGAGGACACTGGGTCCCCCAACTACCCCAGACGCGCGCCACGCTGCACGTCCCAGCCAATGGCGCCCGCCCGGGGGGCACCCACCACCTCATGGCAAGCCCACCACACACACGGCAAGCGCCCACGGTAAGCACCCAGGCGCGGTGCACACATGCCCTCGGCCGCGCTTGCTAACGCCGACTAAAGGTGGGTCGCATAAAAATGAGATCGCTTTAGGTGGAGAAGCTCTAACCATACACATTAGCTCAAACTTCATAGCTCGTTGTAGAATAAATAGCCTAAGCAATCAGGCGCATCGGCATTGCTGCGCACCAGTGTAGTTTGCGGTAACGCAACGTCGTCCTAGGCATGCCGCACTTCTCATACCAATTAGGACACCGCCACGCCGAGCTGCTCGCGGGGGAGGGGCCCGATAGTTTCATGCGGCCTCGTCGGCCGCGGGCTCGTCTTTGGGCGTCTGCGCGCGCTTGATCACATCAATCTCCATCTCGAGCTTGTCCTGGACCTTCTTGGCCTCAAGAAGCATCGTCACGGACTGGTACAGCGTTTCGTACCGCGCGCACACTTTCGCCGTGGGCATCACCGGCCGCAAAGGAAGCCCCAGCTCCGCGGTGATGGCCCGCACTTTGGGAAGCAGGCTTTGACGGATTGGTGTGAGCTTGGACGACCGCAAGTAGACGCCAGTGTGTTTTACTTTCGCTGCCTCTGTGTACGACACGCCGTACGCCATCTCCTCGCGCTGCGTGAGACGGTGGCTGAGCGCCGAGGCCAGAACGCTGCTGCCCTTCTTCGGCAACACTGCGGGCGTCGGCTTGCGGCTCTTCTCCGCCTGCAGCTCCTGCGCAAGCTGGCCAACCCCCTGGCTCGAGTTCAGGTCCTTTTTGCCGGCCTTCGCCATGTCCACCGGCGGCGACTCCAGCATGGCCAGCACCTGCTCGCGCTCGGCAAGTATCTTGGCCGCCATTGACTCGAGCCGCCGCGACTCGATGATCAGCGCCTCCTCCTCAGCAATTTCTTTGGGCGACCGCTGCAACAGCCGCTCGAGGTGGGCCTTGCGTTTCAGCTCGCGCTCCTTCGGGTACTGCATGGCCGCAAGCAGCTCTTCGTCGTGCGGGCTCAGCCCCAGCTCGACGGAAACCGGTCTTGCCTTGAGCAGCGCCGCGCACACTTCGTAGTACCGCTCCTTCAGGTCCTCGATCGTTCGCCGCTTCTCAGGGTACGCGTAGCGGTCGTGCACCACGAACCAGCGCACGTCAAAGTCTCGCGCCAGCCCAAACAGGTACCGCGTCTCCTCCAGTGTCCAGTCCTCGCTCTCAAACCGCTGGTAGTCGCTGTCGCTCCACTCAGGCACGCTGACCGGCGTATTGAACCGAGCAAACCGGTCGCCTGCGGTGCCATCGGCAACGTTCGCGGCACGCACCCAGTGCTTCAGCTGCAGACCCTCCTTCGGCGCAAACTCGACCTCGCGCCATGCCGCCGCGCGCTGCTGCCACTCCGGTTTTGTTTTGAATTTGGAGTCTGGTGTAACCACGACTGGCGCCTGGTTGTCGCCAATCAGGCTATACAGCTCGCGCTGCATGCCGTCGAGCTTGCGCGCCTCGACTTTTAGCCGCTTGGCGGTGTGCAGCACCGGCAAATCTGTTATCACGTCTGGTTCCGACTCTGGTGCAGGCTGTGGCGTTGCCTGCGGCGTGGCCACCTGCGGACTCGCCTCACGCGTCGCCTGAGATGCGTCTCTGTCGTCCATGCAGCCAATGCTAACCACGACGCCTCAGAACAAATGCCAAAGAAAGCAGTCTGATTTTTGAAAGTGGATCGATCGCGAAATGTGGTGATCGGCACCGCAATACGCTTAACTCCGAAGCGGATCAACGGCGGTCCCGCAGCGACGATAGCCTTAATTGTGGTTGATTGGCGTGTCCTTGAGTAAGAATTAGCAGGCAGATCTGTCTGGTGGTTGGTGTACTTTATTAGTTCGATTAGCCTTCCGGTGAATTTCGGATTTCGCGCCTTTCGATTGTGTTATGCCTCACCGTGGGCCTGGAGCTGCTGCATTATTCGCGTCCTCCTTCCTTATCTGCTGCCCCTTCATGAAGCTCCTGAGTACTTTTTGCTCACTCTGTGTCTCGCATCAACTCATTGATGCGCAACCTACGGGGTGACACAAGCAAAGATGCTTATTGCAATAATGTTCACTATTATGATATGTCCGTTGAGGGGCTAACAAAATGATACAGCTATTCTAAGGTTCAATTACAGCCACAAGGTCTCCTGCTTCCACAAGGTCGCCCGCTTTCTGTACAATTTTCACGAGCTTCCCAATCCCGCCCTCCGGAGCGACTACACTCATCTCAGTCTTCATCGCCTCAAGAATTACCAGCGGGTCTCCCGGCTTAACGCTATCGCTCTCCGATGCCACAGTCTTCCAGAACCGCCCGGTGATCTCGGCGTACACCATCACCGCGTTCTCACTGAACTTGCTGAGATCGGTCTCAACTGTGCTCGCGGTGATCGCCTGTTGGTCCGACGCAGATACAATTGCCGCAAACTTATCCATCTGCTTGGCAAGGTTGTCGTTGTGAGCTGCGATCGATGACGCGTTGTCTGTCAAGAACTGCTGGTAGTCCGAGAAATCGAACTCGTTGTCCTCCTCGATCTTCGGCACAAACGACCCGGTGTTGACTTCGTTCACATGCGCTTCTAACTGCGCCTCCGATACAGGGTAGTACCGGATCTGGTCGAAGTTCTTCAGCAGCCACGGCTTCCCATCCTCCGAGTATGTATTCAGACACAGCTTGTCCCAAATCGGCACGGTCCGGCCAATCAGCTGGTATCCGCCGGGACTCTCCATCGTGTAAATGCACATATACATGCCGCCGAGTCCCACGGTACCATTCGGCGTCCACGAGCGGCTCGGATTGTACTTTGTGCCAAGCAGTCGGTGTCGCGGGTCAAGTGGGACCGCGCATGGAGCGCCAAGATACACGTCCCCAAGGCCCATGACCATGAACGAAGCTGTGTACATCATGTCGCGCACTTGGTTGCGGTCCTCCAGATTGTTCACCGATGTTACAAAGTCCACGTTGTTCGGCAGCCACGGTGCATCACTTCGAATCGTCTCGCTGTAGCGCTGGACGGCCGACAACGTTTTAGAGTCCTCGAAGCACATCGGCAGATGCAGCACGCGTGACCTCACTTTCCAGTCTCTGGCCGACGGCAGGCTGCGCTCGATCTCGCTCAGCTGTTCGATAAGAGACGCCTGTGATATGATTGTCGGCTCGTACTCAATGTTTACCGATCGCACACCAGGGCTCATCTCCACAACGCCATCAACCTTAGCATTGATCTCCTCAGTGAGCTGGTGCACCCTGTATCGCAACGCAAGATCCATGATGTTGTCGCCATACTCAACGAGAACATATCGGTCACCGGCCTGGCGATAAACAACTTTAACGGGGGTCTCCTGGCGGTACAGAACCGGGTTTCCCAAGTCGCGCTTCAGCGCAGGGAACGGCACATTCTGGCCTTCAACGCGCTGGCTCAGCACCGTCCTAAGCTCGCTTGCTTGCTCGACGTTGATGGGCACAAACCGAATGGTGTCGCCAGGCTTTACTTGACCCAGCTTCCACAGCTCAGCCTCGACGATCACGCAAAGGCACACAAATCCGCCGAGTGACGGGCCATCACAAGCCAGCACAACCGGCTCATTACCGGTGAAGTTCACAGCGCCAAGCGAATACACGTAGTCGTGGGCATTGCTGGGGTGCAGTCCGCCTTCTCCACCGTCGGTCCGCGCCCATTTGGGCTTGGGCGCGATCAGGCGTACGCCAAACCGGTTCGAGTTGTAGTGGACCTTGATATCTGACGAAAAGAACTCTTCGACGTACTCCGGTCGGAATAAATCGGGAGCGCCATGGGGGCCATAAGTAACGCCGACTTCCCAGTGGTTCTTGAACTGCGGGATCAGAGCAGGTGGCATCTTCTTCAACTCTCTCGCAGTGCTCGACGACGCAGTGGGAGTAGCGCCAATTGCAACGATGTCGCCGAACTTCAGGGCCCGTCCATTAACACCACCGATCAAGCCCTGCGCAAATGTCGAGCGGCTATCGAGGTACTTCGGCGTGTCAATGCCGCCAGCTATCGCGATATACGCGCGGCAGCCAGTAGTAAGCTTCCCCACAACCAGCTTTCCTCCAGCTGGAACTTCGAATGCTGCCCAAGTCGGTTTTTCAACACCATTCACAGTGACCAGCGTGTGGCCTCCCGTAACAGCGACCACAGCATCTCTGTGGAACAGCAGAGACGGTCCAGCGAGAGTGATTTCGAGCGCTGCTGCGTCTGAACTGTTTCCGACCAAATCGTTCGCAGCTCGGTGCGAGAATGAGTCCATTGGACCGCTGGGAGGTACACCGATGTGCCAAAGATTAGTGCGACCAGGCCAGTCCTGAACAGTGGTGCCGCCTCCGGGCAAAAGCACCTCGAATGCAGCGGGACGATATTCGTAAGTGTCCAGCACCTTGGTGAACATTTTGGCGTCGGCAAACATCGAGGACTTGGCGATGGAATACAGGTAGTCGCGGTTCGACGTCACGCCTCCTACAACTGTCTCTTGGAGCGCACGCTGCAGTTTCTCGAGCGCTTCCTCGCGGTCTGCACCATGAACAATGATCTTCGCGATTGTAGGGTCGTACTCAGTGCCGATCACCGTTCCCTTGCGCGCCCAGCCGTCCACGCGCGCCCATTCAGGGAAAATGAGTTCAGTGATTTGGCCTGGCGATGGCCGGAAGTCTTTAGCCGGGTTTTCCGCATAGAGGCGCGCCTCCATTGCCGCACCTTTCGGGCTGATTTGGGTATTCTTATCGAAGGGCGGCCTGTCTGCAGCAACTAGCAGCATCCACTCAACGAGGTCGAGGCCTGTCACCAGCTCAGTGATCGGGTGCTCCACCTGCAGACGGGCATTGACCTCAAGGAAGTAGAACTTGTCCCGCGCAGAATCGTAAATGTACTCGATTGTACCTGCGCACTTGTAGTTCATTGATGCCGCGAGGGCTGCGCCGCTGGCATGAAGACGCTTAGCGGTTTCAGCGGGCAGTTTGGGCGCGGGCGTCTCTTCAATGACCTTCTGGTTGCGTCGCTGCAGCGAGCAGTCACGCTCGCCGAGCGAGACCGCACCGCCGCGGCCGTCGCCGAACACCTGCACTTCGACATGCCGCGCATTATCAACGAAGCTTTCGATGAACACGCCCGAGTCGCCGAAATATGCTTCGCCCTGGTGCCGCACAGTTGTGTAGGCGACTTTGAGCTCTTCGTCGCTATCAACGCGCTGGAGACCGATGCCTCCGCCGCCAGCGGTCGACTTGAGCATGACCGGGTACCCGCCGATCTTGGGCACGGCCGCCAACGCCTCTTCGACCGTGTCGAGAAGGCCGGTTCCCGGAACCAGAGGCACGCCGGCGTTTTCAGCGATGCGACGAGCCGAGTGTTTCAGGCCGAGCTCGCGCATGGCTGCGCCAGAGGGGCCGACAAACACAAATCCCTCAGCCTCGCACAGGTCGGCGAAGTCGGCGTTTTCACTAAGAAAGCCGTAGCCGGGGATAATAGCCTCGGCGCCGGTGCGCGCTGCGGCATCTAGCACTTTGCGCATGGCGAGATATGTCTCTGCGGCAGTGGTTCCTTTCAAGTCGACGCTCTCGTCGGCAAGCGTAACATGCGCAGCATCGCGGTCGGGCTCGCTGTAGATTGCAACGGATGCGATACCCAACTTGCGGAGGGTCTTGATAATGCGGACGGCGATCTCGCCGCGGTTTGCAACCAGGACCTTGGTGAACGGGCGGTCTGTGCGCGCGGCCGTGGCGGAGATGTAGTTGCGCCAGCCGCCGTAGCCGGTGATTTCGGTAGCATTCGAGCTGCCGTCCCACACGAACCCGGAGACCCAATCACCGGATTTGAGCTCGAGCTTTCCAATGCCAAGCGGAGAAGGGATGTTCGCGACGAACTCGCCAAACGTGTCGTACGGGATGTCCCACACCTCAACAGCGATCTCCACGCCGTCGTTTGCATCGAAGCGAATGCCCGGCTTGGGGGGCGAGGTATTAAGCGCAAACAGCCGGTAATTAGGCGAGGTAGTAGTGCGCTCCGACAGAGTTGCCTTGGCCTTTCTAAGCTGCCAATTGAGGGGCATGCCCGAAAGATGCGCGCCGACAACAGCGAGCGGCAGTGTCCGCGGCTTCGGCATCGATGCTGGGTCGATGACATCCTGTCCCTGTTCAGCCGTGGCGCCGATTTTCCCGAGCGGGCGGTGCGCCGGCAGAATGCGGCTCGCGAGCTCGAGCAGCGCAAAGTCCGAGAACGCGGGGCCCATGAGGGTGATGCCTACCGGCAACCCGTCCTCGCGGAATGCGGTGGGGATCGCGAGCGCTGCCAGATCCGCAAGATTCACGAAGTTCGTGTAGTATCCCTGCTGCGAGTTGATGACGATCGGGCTGGCAAGAACGTCGTCGACCCGCGGGTTGAGCGGGCATGTTGGCATGACAAGTGCGTCAAGCGTGCTCATGAGCTGCACCGCCTGCTGCTTCACGGCCTGGCGGGTGTACTCCTTGTCGAATGCATCGACACCGGTGACGTGCTCGCCGCCGAGCACAATCTTGCGCACGGTCGGCTCGATCGACTCGGCGCCGTGCTTCGCGATGTGATCGCGGACGGCCCAGAAGCGCTCGGCGACCCACGGGCCCTCGTAAAGCAGCTTCGCGAGCTGGAACAGCGGCGTGCAGTCGACGCGGCGGACCTCGATGCCCGCGGCCGCGAGCTGGCTCACGGCCTTGTTGAACAGCTCGGCATTCTCGGTCTCGCCAAAAAACTCCAGCTCGGTCGGGACGCCCACCACGGGCCGCTTGCCAAACGCGCTGAGCGGCCGCGAGGGCAGCGGGCGCGTGTAGGGCGTTAGCGGGTCGTACTTGATTGCCAGGGCGAAGATACGCTGCGCATCGCGAAGCCCCTGGGCAAACACCGTGGCGGTGTCCAGGCTTTTGCAAGCCGGAACAACGCCTGCAGCGCTCCACAGTCCAACCGTGGGTTTGACGCCCACCAAGTTGTTCAGCGCAGCAGGCACACGCCCAGACCCGGCAGTATCGGTGCCAAGCGCGAACGGCACCACACCTTTGCCCACAACCACCGCCGAGCCCGAGCTCGAGCCGCCGCTGACATGCTCGCTGCTGAACACCGAGGTGGGAATCCCGTAGGGCGAGCGCGTGCCCACGAGGCCAGTGGCGAACTGGTCTAGATTGGTTTTGCCAAGCACCACTGCACCGGCGCGGCGCAGCTCGCCCACAATCACGGCGTCCACGCTCGGCGTGTACGCAAACGAAGGGCACGCCGCGGTAGTTGGCAGTCCCTGAACATCGATATTGTCCTTAACGGCGTAGGGGACGCCATACAGCGGCATCTCCCGGGCCTCTGGGCTGTCCGGCTCAGGGAGCGCAGCCACCTGCGTTTCGATCTCGGCGGGGGTGCAGAGCCGGATCCACTCGGGGTTTTGTGGATTTGCCGAGGCCAGCAACGCAAGCACATTTGCCAGTGCGTGCGCCTTTGTGCTGCGCGTCTGCTCGTGCCGCCACTTGTCTATTGACCAGCCGTGGCACTCCATCGTTGGTTTTGTGGTGGTTCTGCGCGCTGGAATATATACACACAACCGCTTATCGCTTGTGCGCGAACCCTAGCGCTCCCTCCTTGTGCGACTCGCATGGCCCCGGTGGCAGCCCGCACCCAGATAAGTGGGTGATCGCTTCACGTGCCCTCGGGGCTGGTGGAGTCGGATCGCCGACGGCACTCCCCCGTATCTGTAGTGCCATGAGGTGGGGGCTTTTGGGCAGCAACCCCGGCTCATGGGGGCTCTGCGCGTTCCGGAATGTGATAGGGAGTTTCCGCGCGCTCTAGCGCTACTCAACATGCGGGGCGAGTGGTGTGCACGTGATGTCGCGGCTCGAGCATGGGTATCCGCGGCGGTGATATCGATATTCGCACAAGACCTGACTGTGAGGTCTCTTCCAAGCCTGGGTTGGGGTCCACCGACGTTGATAAGGACGGCGGCCAATCGAGCATCACCACATTGTATTAATAGTCTAGGGACTAGCCGGCCCGGCCGGCGTTCACCCGACGTCCACCTGGTACAGTATCCGGCCCAAGGGGTATTCAGTGGTCCGCCTTGCATAGTTCATGAGTGTGGCATTTAAATCATGTAACCGCTCTCAGTTTATTAAGTATGGAGACCACAGAGGAATATATAGTTTCAGCTTACCGTGAGGCTTGTGCTTTTATAGCAGCTTGTCTGAATTAAGACTAGGCCGCGCTCCATCAGAACAGAAAAAGTAGCGGCGGCTGGGGATTGGCTGCCTCCATGCAAGACTTGCGCACAGTAATTAGTATACATAACCGGCCTCAACGCAAGAGTTACCTGGATTTGGGATGGCATCGTTATCGCGCTTGAGTGCACTCAAAGCGGACTCAGAACGGCAAAGAAAATGGATGTAGGGCTGCACAATCAGAGGCATGCTGAGAACTACATGGCTCACAGCGTTGTTCACTGTGGCGCAGCACGCGCTGATCAGCCAGCAGAAACAGGCGGAATAAGGGCAATCTCGCGCGCCCCGGCGAACTCCACATCCTGGTCGTCTGCCCCAACGTACTCGAGATCTACAGCGAGAGCGCAGCTGGGGAGGAGCTCGGTCGCTTCGGGGTACTGCTCAGCAATGTAAGCGAGAACGCCGGCGCGTGTGGTCAGCGGGCGGGCTACAGGCTCCTCTTCGCAACCGGTGATATCCTTGAGCGGACCGAAATAGAGGATCTTCACCATCGCCGCCTCTGCTCCGCGAGATTCAAGAACACAATGCGGGCAAGGGTGGCTCTATCGTCAAACAGTATCATAGTCAAGTCGTAGCGATTGTCAAATGGGAGGAGGCGGTTAGCTGAGCAGCGGAAACTTGGTAGCCGAGAAAAGGTAACCGAGATGAGGTGGTTGATTGAGTGAGAAAGCCGCAGTCACAAAGAACAGAGCATTAAACCAGCCGCGAATTGCCGCGAATTGCTTTTTAATGGCAAAGGTCTCGTTGCTCCGTGTCAGAACAATTGGGCGCTTTAGTAGGTGAGTTCGACAGCGGACACATTGTAGAAAAGCACCGCCGGAACAGCGAGAAACTAGCAAACTCGCGCGTTCCCCAGAATCTACAATAGTAATACAAAGCTTAGTGCAATACGATGATACGGTAGCATACGGTATTATACGGAAGTGATCGGCGCTGCTCTGACAAATCCGAAACGTGCCTAATCGAGCCAACAGCCATCCACCACCGAAAGCTAGTCTAATATCAACCCAACCGACGTAACCACCCAATTAAGCACCAAACATACCAGCCAATAAAATTAGCCGGATCGACCTGACTGGCTAAAGCAATAGCACCGAAGCGGTCGAAGCGAACGCCAAATCACACCAAATCACCAAACCCGAGAGTAAGCATTGCTCTACTTGTCGCTGTAGCTGACTCACGCTCGTCGTTCGGCGAGCAATGGAGTACCACCGGACGCCGTACCTCGGCCGGCTCACGGATGCGGCCCTGGCGGCGAAATTCCAGGAGACTAAGACGCTGCCCGAAACCGCCCCGGCACCGCTGCTCGGCGACAGCCCCGCCGCAGCGCGGCGCGCGGGCAACAACGTGAGCGGGCGGGTTATTTCCGTGACCACGAATTTCCCCGTGGTCGCGGGGGTCGTGCCGCACCCGCTGCTGCGCTCCCGGCGCGGCCTCAGCTCGCTGACTGCGTCGCTCGAGTTCATCACTGACGAAACAGAGTGGGAGCACAAGAACGTTGCGTGGCTCGGCGAGATCGAGGGCCAAGACGACGCCGTGCCGCTCAGCACCGAGCAGAAAAGCGAATTCACCAAGCTCCTTGGCGATGAGATGCTTCCCGTGTGGCTGGACGGGGCGGCGTGGCGCTGGCGCGAGTATGCCGAGCAGGTGCTGTGGCCCACGCTACACTACAGCAACAACGGCAACGAGACCGCGGTCCAGCAGGCGCTGAGCGAGTCCATTTCCGGGTGGAAGCTGTATGTCGAGATGAACCACGCGTATGCTGAGGTTGTGAACAAGCTCTATCAAAAGGGCGACATCATCATGATCCACGACATGTATCTGTTTCTGCTCCCGCAGCTGATCAGAGAGAAGTTTCCGGACGCACTGATCGGGCTGTATGTGCACTCGCCATTCCCCAGCAGCGAGATGTTCCGCATGCTGCCGCAGCGGGAGGCTCTGCTGGTGGGGATGCTCAACTCCACAATCATCGGGTTCCAGAGCCCGCAGTACATCAAGCACTTTGTGTCGGCGGCAACGCGCCTGATCGGCATCGAGAGCTTCGACTCCAAGCTCCTGTACGACGGGCGGTATGTCGCGTGCACGCCCTTGCCGTTCGGAATCAACGTGCGTAACGTGCTCGAGCGCGGCGTGAGCACAAAGGTTGCCTCGATCGTCAAAGAGATCGGCGAGATTTACCACGGCAAGAAGCTCATTGTGGGCCGCGACAAGATGGATAGCACGCAGGGCATCATCCAGAAGCTTCGCGCGTTCGGCCTGCTGCTCGAGCTGTTCCCAACCTGGCGCGGGCGCGTCGTGTTCGTGCAGATCACCACGCGCACATGGCAGTTCTCGCCGCGGCTCGAGCAGCAGATCTCGCAGCTCATCTCCTACATCAACGGCATGTACGGCGACATGCACTACTCGCCCATCATCCACTTCAGCCGGCACATCGACCAGGACGAGTACATTGCGCTGCTCCAGTTTGCTGAGCTCGGGTTCTTCACGCCCGTGCGCGAGGGCGCGTCGTCGGCCGCCGTCGAGTACGTGCTGTCCCAGCACCGGCACGCGTCGGCGGGCTGCGGCATTGTGCTTTCCGAGTTCATGGGCATCACCGACATGCTTGCTGAAGGAGGCCACCGCGTCAACCCTTTCGACTCCATCCAGGTCGCCTACGCGCTCAACTTCGCGCTCCACAACGGCAGCTCCAAACAGGCAGCTATCCAGGAGGACAACATGTACGAGAAGGCGCTCGACCACGACGTGGGCAACTTCGTGTCGCAGTTTCTCTCCACACTGGTGCTCCATGACCTCCGCCACGAGAACCAGCACTACACGCCGGATGCCGATATCGGCGAGCTCGTCAGCGCCTACAAGGCTGGCGAGCGGCGGCTGTTTCTGTTCGACTACGACGGCACGCTGACGCCGATTGTCCGCGACCCTGCTGCCGCCGTGCCGAGCGAGCGCCTGAAAAAGGCGCTGAAGCAGCTCACGAGCGACCCGCGCAATGTTGTGTGGATCATCAGTGGCCGCGACATGGACTTCCTTGACGAGCATCTCGGCGAGTTCAACATCAACCTGAGCGCCGAGCACGGATGCTACGTTAAGAAGAACGCCGCCAGCAAGGACGCTGAGTGGGAGGATCTCGTGTCGAAGATCGACATGGGCTGGATGAAGGTCGTGCTTGACGTGCTCCAAAGCTACACCGATAGAACGGAGGGCTCGGTTATCGAGCGCAAGAAGTCAGCAATCACCTGGCACTACCGCAAGTCGGACCCCGAGTTCGGCAAGTTCCAGGCGAGCCATCTGCGCGCATACCTCGAACTCACCGTGGCCAACAAGTACCCTGTCGATGTGATGGCCGGCAAGGCGAACGTCGAGATTCGGCCGAAGCTGTTCAACAAGGGAGAGATTGTGCGCACGGTGTTCGATGAGGCGGACAAAGCCCACGAGTTCCCCAACTTCGTGGTGTGTCTTGGCGATGACACCACGGACGAGGACATGTTCCGCGTGCTGAGCGACCAGAACCGCCGCGGGCTCTACTCGATCATGGTGGGTCCGCAGAACAAGCTTACAATTGCAAAGTGGCACCTGAACAATGTGGAGAAGGTGCACGACATGCTCGACGAACTAGCAAACTCTTAGCATCCCACATTCATCTACTTCATACTGCACCCTAGATTATTACCCTGCATCCAGATTAGCCCACCGCACCTACCCAAACACCCATCTAGAATATGCACTGCAATAAACACCCATTGGTGAATGCTATGATAGAGTTAGATTAATATATACAAATGCACGCGGGTGCTCATTTCTTCTTCTTCGGAGCCGTGGCAAGCTTGCCGGTGGTGACCTGCTCGGCGTCCTCGCTCATAATGTCATCCAAGTCGAACGCGCTTGATTCGCTTTTTTCTGCGCCGGCATCGTCAGCATCGCCAAGCCCGCCAAACTTCCGCCGGAACTTGGCAAGCTTCCCGCTTGCGTCGAGCTGGATCGCACGCACATCGGGCTTAGACGGGTTCCACAGCGGGTTGTTGCGCTGGTCCGAGAGCATCCGCCACTCCTTGCGCGGGAACACTGATTTGCGCGTTATGGTCGAGCCGTCGCTGAGCTGCACGGTTTGGTCGAACTTGTAGTAGATTGCCGGGCGGACGTCTTCGCTACGAAGCTTTGTAGTGGCGCGGCGCGGGACAGTTGTGCGGCCGCCCGGAGCGACGTAGCCGCTTTTAGCGCGCACAGCGGTGCGCGGAGCCAGGGACGCCCTTAACATCGCGATAACCACTTACTGCCCAGATACCTGCTTTAGACGTGAAAAATATCGAGGATTGGAATGGGTAGCCGTATCGCGGGACCTAGCCCCGATCGGGCGGTTTCCACCGATTGGGAACGGAGGGGGAGGGAAGGACCGGTGAAGCGCAGCGTACGATTGAATTAAAAAATAGTCCTATAGAATGCAATGCAACGGGAGGGCAGGATCAACGAATGCTAGTTAGTTAGGCTGGCCGAACTTGAACCACAGCGCCGAGCCCTTGCTAGCGGGGTTGCGCTCGACCCACTCAAGATAGTACACTACAATGGCGGTGGGCTGTCCGAACAGGATCGTGAGCCACATGACGGTGTTGCCGAGCGCGGTGCCTTTGCCGCGCGACTTTTCAAGCGGCTCGGTAAGCAGAATCAGAATTGGCTGGAGCATCATCGACAGAAACGCGACGCCATTGAAGTTGTGAGTTGCCACGCCAAACAGCAGCTCGTGGAGCAGCGCGCTGACGAAGAACACCGCGTTCGATGCCAGCATGCGTGACGCCCCCATGAGCCGCAATGGGGTATACACGTGGCGGCGGAAGTAGTTCGACACGGGCCGGTTCCAGTCGCGCCAGAACGTGCCAACACTCCCGGCGTTCCACCAGTCGCCGTAAAAACCGCGGTCTGCGAACCGCGTGATCTCCGCCGCAAGGTTCAAGGTGGACTGGAACAGCACCAGAAACCCAACGACCCAGATCGTGATGTTCAAAGTGGTCAGGCTGAGGTAGTCCTCGGCAGCCACCTGCAAGCTTGCACGGTGCTTGACAAAGTGCTCGAGTACAGGCAGCGCCATCTGCATCATGAGCACCCAAATCAGCACCATTCCGGTCAAAATCTCTGCCGCCACCGACAGCACCCGGCCCCAGCGGATCTCCTGGCGCAGCGGGTAGACGGGCTGGTACACGAGCGTGGGCGCGAGCCAGAAGTGGAGCATGTTGCGGAGCGTGAGGTTTTGCGGGTAGGCGGGGCCGTTTGTATAGAACTCAGGCACGTTTCCCAGGAGGAGGTCACCGTCAGTGGTAGCCTTCGTTGACTCCGGGCCGCTGGTATCACCATTGGACACGCTGCTGGCCCTGGCTTTGGACTCCGGGGCCCCGCCGGCGCGAGGAGTCGACTTTCGCAGCTCGGTGTTTGTGAGCACAAACGACGTCAACTTCAAAAACGTCACGATCGTGTTCGCCTCGCAGGCTGTGGCCATCAGTGGGTGATCGACGAGCCGCCACGTCAGAGTGCTCCCCACCGAGACGCACAAAATGCATAGTGACGCGTGCAGCGCGTCGAACGGGAAGTGCCCGCAGTGGAACGCAAAACGGCTCGCCGCCTTCTCAATGACCAGCGCGACCGGCATGTATAGCAGGTTTGTGCCAAACACAAAGAGAGCCATTTTGAGGTCATCGACACCGAGCCCGAAGTGCTTCAGCGTATTCCAGAACCCAAACAACGCCCAGTCTTTCCACATCATTTTCACGTTGCCCGTCACAAGCACAAGCATAAGCAAGTGCTTGAAGCCAGACACGTCGAGTGGCGGGCCGCCGTACTTCGGCAGCTCGCTAGGCTCGCTACCGATCAGTGTTCGGCTTGGACGCAGCCGCCGGCTGAGCAGCGACGGCGTTGCTCCCACATGTACCGGATTCAAGTGCGGGGAGTACTGGTTCTGACGGGTGTTTTTGGGGATTTTTTTTGGCCAATGGCCGGCAGCAGGGGCACCGATGGCGCTGCGCGCAGCCGTCCGCGGCTCCGCTTCAGATCCGGTCATACTCGCTGGCCGTCCGCGCACCGGAATGCTGGCGGCAGCCGTGTTTTGTGTTTTGCTGGGGTGCCCGCCGGGGTGCTGCTGCTGCCCTTGCCTTATCTTGGAAAGTTTCGAGGGTTGTAGGGTCAAGGTCACCGACGCCGCCTGCCGCCGGGTGGCCCACCACTGGGCCCCAACCATTACACGTCGAGAATGCGGGGGATCCGCCACACGTGAGGCTCGAGGGCCTAGGATGACGTCGAAATACCGGCCAGCCCCACATCGTGCGTCATCTCTGCGCCAACGTGCGCCACCGCGGGCCACCGCGGGATCGTTGTAAAATAAGCTGGGGAGGAATGCGCCTAGGCGGGGAATGCGGTCGGGCGAGGGATGCGAGAAGATAAGCAAGGGCAGAGGGAGAGACAGAGAGGCAGAGGCAGAGTCAGCGGAATTGGCAGAGGCGTGCTGCAATACTCCTAGATCGGTGTTGATAGAGTAGTGTGGTTAGAAATAATAAGAGCAGGTTGTAAGAACGGCTACAACAATAGGTAGTTGCTAAACGCTAAAGCATTGGCAGATCAAAATAGCAGACCAAACCAGCAGACCTGAACATTGGCAGACCGTTAGACCAGACTACAGATTTTGAATAAATAAGAGACCAGAGCAGACAGGAAGCGAAGCAGACAAGAAGCAGAGCAAGGAAAAGTCCACAAGCAGAGGGTCCGGCCACAGAGAAGCAGATTGAACCGGACATAACGTGGCACAGCTTCATTAGCCCCAGAGCACTACCTCAATTGCGGCGGTACCGCGAAAAATCAATCGGACTTGCCGTGAAGCGCTTGCCCTTCACTGCTGCCCGGTACAGTGTTTCAAGTACGTCCACCATATCCTGCGGATTCTCTACCGGGAAGTTGAGCTTGTTGTTGTCCCCCGTCCCGTAGTCGCACATCATGTGCTGGTTCCGCCAAAAAACCATCACCGTGACAGGGTCCCACAGCTCGTACATCGTGTTGAAGTCAGGGACCTCCGTGGTGTCGCACACATACACCACCGCAAAGTTCCGTACCTGCTCAGCAATGCCGTAGAGCATCTCGTCCATCTGCAGGACCGGTAACGCCGCGTCGTTGCCGAAGCGGATCACCACGAGCCGGTCGCGCTCGCTGAGAATCGCCTGGTCAACATGCCACGCTGTTGGCAGGTGCGGCAGGAAGATGCTCCCCATCCAACCACCGAGCAGATTGTGCTGGTTGCGATATGTGTCTTAATCTTACTTCTCGAATCTAGTTCGACCACCCAACTTTTAGTGTGCGCATCGTTGGTGCGGGGAATGGTATGTACAGTTTTGATGCTCGAAGAATGTAGCTTACAGCGTGAAGCCGTAGCCACGCATGCAGTCTTTGTACTGCTGCAGAATTGTCTGGCATTTCGGCGAATCCTGGCCGTTCAGCAGAATGCATTCATCACGGTCCGCTTTCTGCGGTTTGCACACGCAGCACGGCTTCGCCTTCGGCGCCTCGGCGGCCGGATGTTGTGGCACTTGTTGCCCGTACGCGTCCATTGTTTAGAATCAGGTAGTTAAAATCGCCGTTCGTAACATCGTATATGGGGGCAAATCGTGAACGCACGTGACGTAACACCACCGGCCGCGACCGACTATGAATAACCACCACCGAAATACTACATACGGCCACTGGACATACTTACAGGGCACTGCCAAATTTGAAAAAGCGAGACGAACCACCATAAAAAAATAATGGGGAAGGTCCGCAAGCACAACAGCAAAAAGCCCCAGAATGGGCCAAGGGAGGTCACTCCAGAGGTGTTTCAGGACAGGCATGCCGCCAACATGCTCAGTTTCAATAAGTCAGAATACAAGGGCGTCGGGAAGGACAACAAAACCCGCAACCGCAAAATAGATAAGGGCAAGCTCACGCTCAAGAAAAAGAAGCCCCGGGTATACACAGAAAAGGAATTGGGAATTCCAAAGCTGAATACGGCGCTGGACCCTGTTGGCGTCAAAATCAAGGGCAAGAAGGGCAAGAAGTTTGTTAACGACACGTCGCTGCAGCTGATTCTCGCCGAGGTCCAGCAGAAGTCGAACGAGGAGCAGGCATCCAAGCTCGAGCGCGCGCGCCAGGTAGAGGCTATTCGTGAAGCAAAGCGCAAGGAAATTGAGGAGCGCGAGCAGCAACAGAAGGATAAGCTCGACAGCAAAAAAAGCGAGATGAAGAAGCGCACCAGATCACGAAAGGCCGACAGCGACGACGTCCCGACAACTAAGAAATCATCGGGCAAAAAGCGTGTCGCTTTTGCTGTATAGTCGCGAACCTAAGTTATCTATTTTTACCCACCATGCTTCGATAGAACTGTACGGCGTGTTTTCGCGCATCAATTATCGCGCTTAGTTGTGAACAGCGAATCAGAATCCCGCCATGCTCGCCCGCCCCGCAAATTACGACATATATGCGCAATGTCGTCTTACGTGCTTATCTCTCTGCTCCATAAACGAGCTTAGAATGCGTGGGCGAGGGTGACCTCCACCACGCTGAAAGGTCGGAAACCCTGTTTCCGCGCCCTGCCCTCGCTTGTTGAGAAGCCCCCCTCTCCCCGGTAAGCGCCGAACCATGCGCGCGTCCTTTTTTGCCTTCATTCCCTGAACGATGTCCATACTCACGGTACAAACAAAAAACAATTTAGTGCATTTTTCATAAGTCATGACCCCTTGAAGCAGTTTCTTTAGGCATCGAATGCTTGCATCCATCTAATATTGCACGTATCTCGCCCAACTCCTGACACCATCGCCAGCTTAGCCTCTCCCACCTGCCGCACATACATTCCCGCCGCTACCCTTAAGGACGTAAAAGAACTTGGTTTATCTAAGGATCAAGTGATTTCCCGCCATCACATACCTAAACGTGTTCACGCTACGTGTGCCGGGATTAGGCCGCGTTATCTGAATTCAGGGGGGAGAACGCACTATCCGAAAAGCGTTATCTGGTCGTTATCATTGTTCCATGAAAAAAGACAGGGAGCTGGACACGACGCATCACGTGCCGATGCGCTGCACGATTCAATGCACGCACTGCGTCGAGTGGGGCAGAGGATTTTTAGGGCGCTTGTGCATATATATCAAGAGCGGCAAAAGAGGATCTGCCGATTAGGCGCCCACCTTCAGAGTTTCCTGAAATGCGTTTGGCTTGGCCTCGAGGCAGTGAAAAAGCCGAAGAGAAGGTCGTTGGCAAGTACATCGACCCTGCTATCAGCGAGACCTCCGACGGCATCCACGACATTGTGTACATCGATGGAGAGGCGCGTCAAAGTCCCACCGAGGAAGAGATGGTCACGCTCCGGAAGGTCAGAGACCACTTTCCGATCTCGGCCTTCCTCGTTGCTATCGTTGAGCTTGCCGAACGATTCACGTACTATGGCCTGAGTGGTCCGTTCCAGAATTACATGCAACTGAACCGCAAGAACGCACATCAGACGGGGGGCCTCGGGCTCGGAAAAACGACGGCAACGGCACTGTCCAACTTCTTCCAGTTCTGGTGCTACGTTACGCCAATTCCCGGCGCGATGATCGCCGACATGTGGCTCGGGAAATACAACACTATCTTCTGGTCCGCGTGGGTTTATACTGCCGGCGTGCTCATATTGTTTGTGACATCGATTCCGCGGTGGCTTGAATCCGCGGGCGAGGGTGGTCTGGTTGCGGCCATGGTTGTGATTGGCATAGGCACCGGCGGCATCAAGGCTAACGTCTCAACGCTAATTGCTGATCAATACCGCAACACATCGCCGTACTTACGAACGCTCAAAAGCGGTGAGCGTGTGATTGTGGATCCTGCAACCACGATGCAGTACATCTTTGAGATATTTTACATGTGCATCAACGTTGGCTCGCTGTCCGCGATTGCGACTACGGAGCTCGAGGCACATGTCGACTTTTGGGCGGCATATCTATTGCCGTTCTGCTTCTTCTTTGTCGCGATTGCCGCGCTGGTGCTCGGCCGCAATAGGTATGTGCGGAACCCACCGCAGGGCTCACCGATTCCAAACTCGGTGCGCATCATGTGGATGAGCATCAAGAATGGCTTCGCGCCGAACGGCAAGCGGTACATCTCTCCTCCTTCTGAAGAAACGAACAAGCTTGCGGTGAGCCGTGCGAACTGGCGTGTGAAGATCGACAACGTGGTGTATAAGCCGTTCGGCCCGCTCAAGCGGTTTGGGCAGCGGTTTACCGTGGACGTTGCGCGTCCCTCGGTACGTGCGCAGCTCGGCTTGCCACCCGTGCGGTGGTCGGAGTCGTTTGTTGACGAGGTGAAGCGCGCGCTTTACGGCTGCTCGGTGTTTGTATACTTCCCGATCTACTGGGTGGTTTACAACCAGATGCTGAACAACTTCATCTCCCAGGCCGGCCAGATGGATACACACAAGATCCCTAACGATCTGATGCAGAACATAGACCCAATCGCGATCATTATTTTCATTCCTTGTATGGAGTACTTTGTGTATCCGTTCCTGCGCAAGCTTGGGTTCGAGATGCTTCCCGTGACGCGGATCTTCTGGGGCTTTGTGATGGGCTCGCTGGCGATGGCGTACGCGGCGATTGTTCAAAAGCTAATTTACGTGCGCGGTCCCTGCTATGAGTTCCCTGTGGACTCGCGGTGCCCCGTGAGGGACGAGTTTGGCGAGCTTGGCAACATCCCGAACAACATCCACGTCGCGGTGCAGACGCCAGCCTACGTGTTTATCGCGATGTCCGAAATCTTTGCGTCGATCACCGGCCTGGAGTATGCGTACACGAAGGCCCCGACGTCGATGAAGTCGTTCATCATGTCGCTCTTTTTGTTGACGAATGCGTTCGGTGCGGCGCTGAGCGATGCACTGGTGTCCACAACTGTCAACCCGAGGCTGCTGTGGATGTACACCGGTCTTGCTGTTGCGTGTATCTGCGCGGGACTGATGTTCTGGTTCACTTATCAGGGGTACAACGAGAAGGAGAAGACTCTCAACCTGCTTGACCAACAGATCGAAAAGGAGCAGCGCGACCGCGAGGATCCCTTAGTGGAGGACACGCTTTTTGGCCGTCCACCTGAGCCAGTGGTTGATAATGCGAGCGACGACGGACTCGGACCGAGCAAAGAGGCTTTTAGCCACCGTCAAGAGGCTTACATAGACACCGCAGTGGCCGTAAGCCATGCTTAACTTTGTCGACTCGCTCAGCACACGTAGACTCCTAGTAGTATTTTCCGGCGCTAGTAGCCATTTTGGTAACCATATGTCAAGCTTAGTTTATCTTAGTACCCAACTTCTCATAGCAATCATTTATTAGAGTGCTCGACTCGTTTACAGCTTCGACTTGAGCGCCTTGGGTCCCAGATACAGGTTTACGGCGTCGAGGGACATTGCCAGGCCAGCCTGGAAGCCCGTGCCTGCGGCGCCGTAGTTGTGGATGATCGGCACACCGCCAACAACGTCCTTCTCAACCCGGGCGCCGCCGTCGCGACCCGGGCGGAAGCCCGAGCGCTCGTCGACGACTTCGAGCGGGCCATTTTTGAGCAGTTCCGGGAGGAGCCTTGTGGTGCGCTCGAGGATCGACTTGGTCTGCTCGGTGCGCGTGCCCTCGGTCCAGTCGTTTTTGAGCGCGTAGCCGCCGAGAATCACGCGGCCGCCGCTGTGGGCGCGCGGAATGATGTAGGTTGGGGGCAGGCCCGGGGTGTCGAGACTTATGTTCTCGCGGATCCAGGGGGCCTTAACAATCACGACCTGACCGCGCACAGGATACGTAGCCTGCGAGTCGCGGACGCCGCCGATTGACGTGGCCATGACGCCGGCGCAGTTGAACACGACCTCAGCGTTGGGCTTACCCGCGGCAACAGGCGCATCGGCAATGTGGCCGATGCTCGCCCGCTTGAACGTGACGCCCTGCGCGGTGAGGTACTTCTGGAGAAACACGATAAATTTTGGCGAGTAGAAGTTGAAGGTGCGGTATTTGAAGCCGTACGCGGCGCCCTTCTGCTTGAGCCATTGCTGGTCAGTAACAATCTCGAACTCGTCGAGGTACTGGCGGATGTCGTCGACGACCTCGGGGCTTGGGGGCTCGGCAAACAGCTCGATCTGAATCAGGCGGTCGAGGCCTGCCTCTTCGAAACGGCCCTCAAACAGCTTGAAGAGCTGCTTGAGGAGCGGGTAGGCTATACGGTTGAAGCGGAGGGCGGCGTCCGAGGCGCCGGCAATGGCGCAGCTGAAGTGGGCACCGGCGATCGGCGACGTGAACTCGGCCGACAGGTCGCCCGGCATGTGCTTAGCAACAACGGTGACGTCTTTCGCGCGGCCACCGCGAGCCAGCAGCAGCGACGTCCAGAGGCCGAGAATGCCTGCGCCAACAATAACAATGTCGCCCATTTCTTGTGCGATGGATTGGCGCGAGCTAATCAGCTTAAGTGCCTGCGTAGCGCGGCGTGACTCATGCATGCTTATCTACATAGGCCGTGTCGCGATTGGCTCGCGGTAAGCGTATGGCGGGCGAAACGCGGGCGAAACGGGTATGATAGGCAGGCGTTCTCGTTTAGTCGTACCGTCGGCGAGGGTCATACGGCTGGATAGGGGGCCGCGGGGTCCAAATTGATGGGGGTACTTCTGGTCCAGATATTTCGAGGTGAGCGGCCCGGGGAATAGTCACGGCTGAGAAACTCTGGTCGAGAAATAATCAGAAACTGAGAATCTCCAGTTAATCAAGAATTAATTTAGGCGCTCGGACCGCGCGATAGAGCTATGAAGCCATAGGTCGTCGCCGTTGTATTCAAGACCAGCTTTTCATAACGAGTGTAGTTAAATATCATGAGAACGGGAAAAAAACAAACTGCAGCACCTTCTGTTCTCGTATGGTCTCCCACTACAATACTTGGTAAGGCCCTCAGGTGTTTAAATAGGACTGATCGGACGGGAAGTCTTGTATCCACCTGGGTTTGGCCGCAGCTGGTCGATTATGAATACAGGCTCACTTGAACTCACTGATCCAGCAGTAACGTGCCACTAGCTCAAATGCCTGCACGTGCCGCTATAGGTGCGATAAGACAATCCGTTTAGCGGCAAGGACGGGAGCTCTATACCCATGGGCTCGCCCGCCACCCACCGCCGCGCTCCATTTCACCCCACTCGGGCACCCACTCGAGCTCACTGTCGCCAGGTCCAGCAGTCCGCCGAGCCGGCCTTCCGCGCGGAGCGAATCTGCCAGCCAGGTGGTATGCTCGCGCCCTAGCCCGCTGCATGCAACTCCGGGGCAGTTACCCCTTGGGACATCGCCTGAGCATACTGTTAAAAACTTCCTCATCGCCACCCCTCCGCGCACCCCTCGACCCGCGCGCAGTTCTTTTACTCGGAACAAAAGCATTCTGCGGGCGATCAAAACGTAAACAAACAGCATGAGCGACGTGCACCAGTTCACCACCGCAGGCACCCAGGTCAATCTCGGCCCCCCCGCGGATGCGGTTGGGGCGTATGCGCACCACGTTCCGCCGCCAGCCAACGAGGTCCACGCGGCGGCGGCAGCGGCAGCGGCAGCGGCAGCAGCGGCCTCCGTGCACAACAACACCGATCCCTCGCTGCAGGACGCGTCGCTCGGCGGCCCGCGCGCGCAGAGCTCGGGGGGCGTGCCGCGGCGCACGTTCGACTGCGAGTTCTGCGGCTGGCAGTTCACGCTGAAGGGCAATCTCGCCGCGCACCGGCGGCGGCACACCGGCGAGAAGCCGTTCCAGTGCGGGATCTGCAAGCGCAAGTTCACCCAGAGCTCGCTGCTCACCGTGCACCTGCGCACGCACACCGGCGAGAAGCCGTTTAAGTGCCGCACCTGCGGGCGCGCGTTCAGCCGCAGCGGCAACCTCACCACCCACATGCGCACCCACAACGACGTCAAGCCGTTCGAATGCAGCTTCTGCCACAAGCAGTTCTCCCAGCGCGTCAACATGGAGCTCCACACCCGCGTGCACACCGGCGTCAAGCCGTACCGCTGCGGCGTGTGCGAGCGCGCATTCACCTCGTGCTCAAACATGCGCCGCCACTGGCGCCAGGTCCACCCGAACCACACCCCGCCGGCAATCGGCACCACGCATCTCCAGGACGGCATGCCCGAAAAGGCGTTCTACAACGGCGCCGTAATGCAGATGCCCACCGAGATGGCGATGCGCAGCCCGTCGTTCGGGCAGCACGAAGACCCGCAGGCCCACCCGGCCCAGCACCTCCAGGACCACCACCAATCCCTCCAGGGCCACCACCACCAGGACCACCACCACCAGGACCACCAACCGCACCAAAACCACCAGATGGAGCAGCTCCACCAAGAACACGAAATCGACTCTGCACATGCCCAAGACCCGCTCATATACTCGCAAATGGCCCACCCGCAGATGGCCCACTCGCAGATGGCCCACCCGCAGATGGGGCACGCGCAAATGGGCCAGATGGGCCAGATGGGCGTCGGCCTCGCGCACATGGGCCAGGTGGCAAACCACCACCAGCTCGGACACCTCGGCGCCCTCGGCGTGCCGCGCTCGGGCCCGCTGCCGGGCGGCATGCACCTCGACTCCACCGAGGAGTTCGACCCAGCAATAAAGGACGAGGAGACCCGCGCAACCGCGGCCGCCGCCGTGGCCGCCGCCGCGGCCCAGCACTCGTGATGTATTTAACACTTGTATTTAACCGTAATGCCTAATGACAGACCAATCTAGCGACAACCCTGTGGTGGCCTAAAGCGAGTACTCTTGCAAAATGTCATGCAAATCGGCTCGCGGACTGGCCAGCGAGCGCTCGCCAAGCGCTGCCTGGCACGCGTAGCACAGCACCGCGCCCTCATCGCCCCGGCACAGCTGACACGGCTCCGCGTCCTGCGACAGCTTCGACGCGACTTTCGACACGGTCGACACCACCGACGGAAACCCCACTTGGATATCCGCAAAGTACGCGTGCACAATCTCGTCAATGCTCTGCATCTTCGTGATCCCAGGCACTGCCGGCTCGGGCAGCACGTACTCCAGCAGCCCGCTCACATGCGCATACTTCTTCAGTTCGGGCTGCGTGATGTCCCGCAACGGGTAGCAGATCCGGTCCTCAACAAGATCTGGCGAGACGAGCGCCGGAATGCCCGCACCCCGGCCTTTCACGGTTTCTGCCAGCGTCAACTCGCTGATCCGCGTCATCGAGTGCCCAAACACAGTGGCTGCAGCACCATGCTCGGCCGCCACGGCCAGGCACGCTTGCCGCGTCAGAATCGCCTCTAAGTCCTGTCTACTGCTCCGGCTCAGCTTGGTCCCCGAGTCCAGCTCAGGAAGCATTGCAGCAAACAGCGGCGTTTGTGGAATCCGCATAAACTGTGTGTCAGCCCACGGCCATGCAAACGGCAGCTCGCCATCACCAAGATAAATGCACAGTAGCCTGAACCCGGTCATGCCATTATGCTTCGCCCTCTGGGCCTCCAGCATCTCGCGCAGCAGCTCCACCAGAACTAACGACGAAACACCGAACGAGACTGCCGCTACCAGCAGCGGCGGAACGATCTTCTGGTCGGGCGAGCCATTGACTCGGAACACCGACATGGCGGTGCGGAACTTCCGACCCACAAACTCTCTATAGCATCCAGCACAGAACTGCTCACCTCGTGTCTTCACCTCGGCCTCCCGCTCTCGACACCGCGAGCATATCATCTGGCTTGAAAAATCCAGAAATAATTATCTAAGCCTGATAATAACATATGTAGGTCCTGCCTGCAACTCTCACGCACGTCCGCCGCTCCTTACCCAGAAGCTTCCACTCGAAATTGCAGCTATCTCCAACACCAAATGGAGGCGGGGCCGCTGACTTAAAGATTCTCGAAACTTTAGCATTATATGTTGCTTTCTTGTACAAAGTTATCTAGCATCGCACGAATGGATTATTCGTGGTCTGCTGCTTTTAAGGCCTAAAACGTGAACGACTCCTCGAAGTACTCAACGAAGTTAGTCGTCAAGTCCAGTCCTGTCGCGACCGCGTTCCGTGCGTCATTGCACATGCTAGCCGGCCCGCAGCACAGCACAGAGATTGGGCCCCTGCTTGCAGATATGTATTTGTGCACCTCGGAATGGACATCCAGCCTCCGCGCCTTTTCGGGATGCTCTTCTCCAGATCCAGGAATAAAGAGTCGGACCTTGACCCTGCTATATTCAGACAGAAATTCGAGCTCAGAGTTGAACCATTGAAGCGGCACATCGTCGCGCATCGCCCACAGCAGCGTGATCCGCTGGAATCCCCGCGGGTACTTCATCAAAATGTTCTGGATGTAGGCAAATGGCGCCGTAATCCCCACGCCACCCGCTACAAACACACACTCGTCGAACTCACTGAGATCGTGGCTGTGGCCATAGGGCCCGTCCAATAGTACGCGGATCTCATACTCGGAGGCGGACTCCTGCACTAGCCGGGCCAAATGTCTCGTCATGCCATCACGCACCTTGCAAAACAGCTTTACCTTGTTGGGCTCGTCGATGCTCTGAATAAGGGTGAACGGGTGTGACTGCAGAAACAATGCTGGCGTCATGATATGTACAAACACGTACACTCCTGGGCGCATCTGGGGCTTCCAAGTCCAGGGAATGTCCATAATAAGCTCAAGCGTATCGCCCTCCAACGCCACCTTGGCCTTAGCCAGCGGGTTAGAGGTCAGGACTCGGGCGAGCCGCGCTGCACGGTCGAAGGCCCACGCCGCGAACATAGCGTAAAAGAATTTCAGACCAATAGGCTCATCAAGCAGGTCGATGTGGTAATAGCCACCAACAATGAAGAAGATAGCGGCGATGATGTGCAGCACCAGAAATATTTCGTAGGAGTACCGGCGAAACAGGGCGATCCCGCCGACAACCGTGAATAGCCCAAACGTCGTGCCGACAATGCCCCACGACCAGTAGGCCTTGGTCCACATTTCGTGCATTCTTCCTGCGGCAGAGCGCTGGATACAGTACGCAATTGTATGTATCAATACCTCCCACGCCACGGCCCGCCCAATCCAGCGGTGGTAGATCAAGAACACATCTTGAGGCCATGCCGTGAACCACTGGAGAAAGTTGTTCCGACCGGCAAAGAAGATCATTAATGGTGGGAGATACAACGCGAGTACGCCGGACCGCTGGCCAAGGTACGTGGAGTACGTCTGGCGGTTGTCGTAGTTCCAGTTGTAGTTACCGGCCTTGTATGGAAGATGGGCGAAGGTGAATGTCACTACCATAACAACGAACCCAAACACGGCGAGCGAGTGCGCACGAGTAGGAATCACGAAGCCCCATCGGTTGTAAGATTTCGCGCCAAACATCGGAGGCATTGCCACATACTTCCGCCACCACAGCATCGGCTGTTTGTGCGACTGCGAAGCGCGCAAGGGATGAAAAACTCGGGCACTGCAGACCGATAGAAACCGTAGGAGCAGAATGCCGGCCCAGTACGCGAGCAGCGCGGAGCCGAACCGCTTGCTTCGCGGCTCGGAGGCGTTGTTCAGGTGGAAGGACTCGAGTGCTCGCAGAGACTCGGCATCAGAGACCTGGAATGCCCCGTCCACAGGCCATGGGCCGTGCTTGTTTTTACGATTTGCGGCATCGTAAGCAGGAAGCGCCGAGGAATTTTTGTGGAAGGCTTCGAGTCCTTCCATTGTGAGGTTCTGCCCCGGGCAGCCCGAAGAGATCAGCATTCCGTATGCCATCAGCCGTGTTGAGTTGCGATCCGCCTCCGCAACAGTGAGCATTTGCGCATCTATGCATGACACGACCGTCTCGACATAATCAGGCAGCTTGCACTGGCAGGGCCCGCGGTCCCAAGACTTGAGACTCAGGCACTCTGAGCCTCCAAAAGCGTACATGGCGCTGATCACCCCCGCGCACGATGTGCTGTAAGGATTCTCGGGAGCCATGTCCATTAGCATGGCCGTAGCACACGCGAAGAGCGCGAGCCATATGATTTCCATTGTAGCCTTAATTTTTTTTTTTTGAAAAATTACACTCGCATTATTATATGACGTTGAAGCGATTCTGCTCAGTGCGCTGATAGCGGGTGGTTTAACAACCTCAAATCGCCTCAGCGCAGGCCCCCCTGCCCTAATCAGCGTACTCGCCTCAAGCCGAGTGCATTAGCGCACGCATTCCCAGGGGTAAGCCAACAGCTGAGGCGCGAATTTGGTGTCTTGGCGTTCGAACGAGTACGATTCGTCGAGGATCCTGCAAGCGAACGGCAATGTGCGCGCTCCGCGCACGATGGTAACCAACGTGTACAGGAAATTGTTTCCGTCCAATTTGCCAAGGCTCCACGATGCGGGTGGCTCGAACTAGCTCACCGCCAACTGGACACCGTCACCAGGCAGCAGTAGGCACATAGGGAATGGTCGAGCGGGATCCCAGCAAGGTCGACTTCACAAAAGACGGCAAATTCCGGCTGTACCCCGATGACCCCCTGTCGTCCGAGAACAAGCGGGAGTTTCTTGCGCGTGAGCCGACGCAGTTTTTTGATCCGTGCAAAGAGGCATCGCGAATGAGCATGGCGTGCCTGGACCGCAACAACTACGAGCGTGCGCCTTGCCTGCCGTACTTCGAGGCGTACCGCGACTGCTTAAAGGAGTGGAAAGAGAATCGCAAACGCCAATAGTGTACATAGCCTAGCCAATTACGATAAATAGCATTCCCCCGCTTAGGGTTCGAGCGAATGGACGGAGGTCAGGCGGAACCTTTCTAAACTGAATTTCGAAGTGAGCTAGTAATGCGATCTTGCGATTCTGATCCGACCAGCGATAGGCAGTGTGCAGCGGCAACTGCAGCAGGTACCGTACATGCCTAGGGTTCAGGGATGGGCCCGTCACCGCCACAGCCAACCTGCCCGCGGGCTCCCACGCACAACCAGTGCCCGCTCGAAGAAGTTGCTCTTTGGATAGTCTAATCATCTAAAGTAATGCTAGAGTTAAATCTTAGACGAAATCTCGGTGCTGAGCAGCTTCGCCAGCTCGTCCGCGGACTCCTCGAGGTAGTTCATGAGGCGGTGCGAGCCCTTGAACTTCGAGCAGATGTTGATGCGGAGGTCATTCTTGTTAATCATGTACGCGCAGCCGAAGCCGTCGTCAATCACCTGTGACCAGCCGTAGCCGTTGAGGTACTCCGACGACAGCTGCGACGTCGAGAGGTACCACGAGCTGCTGTAGCCAAACGCCGGGTCCTTGTAGATTGCCGGCAGCTCCTCTCCCGACTGGAGCAGCACCCAAAGCAGGCGGTCTTTTCGGCACGCCGCAGCCGGCACAGCAGTCCACTGGCTTATTTGGTGGCCAGCAGCAGCCGCAGCAGCAAA